>MU834147.1:0-49136 GCA_029204225.1 Diphasiastrum complanatum | reverse complement strand
CAGAGAGAGAGAGAGAGAGAGAGAGAGAGAGAGAGACGGTACGTTCTGTTCTGTATGTTCGGAATGGAATGATCGGTACGTACGGAATGAGCTGCAAATTCAGAATCTGCCTGCGATCCCACCTTTTTTGCCTGTGAATTTGCGAATTTGTGAAATCCTACTCCTGCGATCCCACAATTTTTAGTAATCATTGGCCTCACTGATCTGCGAATGTGAAAAAAGATTGTGAACTGGCAATTCATTAATGTGCCAACCCATCAACTTCTGTCATGATGTCACATTGGCGACGACTTTGTATTGGCTTTGGTTCTATGGAGCTATTCTACGTGCTTCATATTGTGGACAAGGTGATCGGCTTCATTTATCACTAATTTTTAAAAAAAATTGCGAAAAAAAAAGGATCTAGCATTTCTACGTTTCGAACAAATTTTTTTTTTTTGGTCACGTTCCGTTTCGGAACGCATTCGGAACGCCCATTTCGTACATGTTCCGAAATGGAACGGGCATCTATGGAGCTATCTGAAAGAAGAACCATTATTCCATGCAAATGGATTTTCAAAATTAAATATAAAATTGATGAACAAGTTGATCCATAGAAGGCTCAACTAAATGCGAAGGGCTTTTCACAAATTTATAATCTTGGACTATTTTTACCTCCATAGACTTAGAAACTTCACGATAATTTTGTGCTAGAATTTAGTACATTACCATGTAATTCTCTCTCGTTATTCCTACACATTTTCTCCCATAAAAAATAAATCTCTAGAACATAGATAGAATTAGTTACTACTAGTATCGCTACAATAGAAACCTACTACATGCAAAATCCATTTTCTACTCTGATAGCATGTTGACGTTCAAAGCACACAACATTTACTAAGCAGAGAAAATGCGAAGACTTCCCTTGTTGCTACCTACTACTTTAAAGTATTGAGTCACATTGTAAGTACTTACATGGCTGAGCACACTAGGCATACCTCCATGGTGAAATTTCAAAACTTGGTGCTATTTATTGACAATCACATGGGTCCCTCTAAAAGCAATGACTTCTCTACCTCCACTACAATTGCACAAGAATATTCCACATGACAATCCTTGGATTCATTCTCTCTCTCTCTCTCTCGCTCGCTCGCTCACGCGCGCGCACACACACACACACTCTCTGACACGAGTAAACCAATGAACTCAAATACTATCCAATACCTTTCAACATTAAGCAAATCAATGTCAAATTTAATAAAAGCCTACCTAGAAGACAAACCAAATATCCTCATAAATCTCTCATATCAGCATTTCGTTTATTTTCAAAAGCTTTAAACATAAGCTGATTTGAATCCACCTTTAAAAGAAGGGATGGTTTTACCAAGATTACCTCAATCTGCTTCTTCAATTTTCCGATTTCACCAAAGATATACAGTCTTGTTTCATGAAATGTTCTCCATACATAAAGAATACCCTTTATGATAAGTTTGTAAGATACGTTGCTCCATTTGGATGACTCATATTGTCTCTTAAAACTTGTTATTTTTGCACAAACTTCTGTTAATACCAGCTCATACCAGCAAGACTGAACGGAAGTAGAGCTTCGATTTAGAGCATGCATTAGATACAATGTGCAGTGATGCTACGAGTCACAACATGCATTCAATAGTTAGGATTTTGACTTGACTCCTGCTTTGTTTGAAAAGTTCAACATAAGCTCGAGATAAATTTGGACATCCATGAAGGTATAAAACGAAGGTTGGTGCAACCGATTCTCAAAGCAAGCATACTTCTATCACAAAAATTTCTGCAACGATTGGCATGAAGAGTTTGAAGATTTTTGCACATCACAGCAATGGCTTCCCACCCTTCAAAGCTCACGCCTTCACAAACTGCCAAGTTCAGATCTTCCAGTATGAAGCATCCTGTTGCAATCTTTACCACAGCAAAGTTATCTATAAACCGACACATCCTCAAGTTAAGAACTTTCAAATTTTTGCAAAAGGTACCTATGTTGCTAACTCCAAAGGAAGACAGTCTAATACCACTAAGTGAATGTGAGAGTTTCAAATGTTGAAGCGAGAAGCACTTTTTGGATATGTTTTGAATACCACAGTCAGCAAGGCAACATGAATCAGCTTCCAATCCCTCAAGAGATGAGCACAAAGAGAAACCTTCACCACTAATATTCTTGCAGTAGGATATTGTAACGTCCTTCAGCATACGACAACCTAAAGATAGCGCAGAAATACCGACATCAGTTACACCTTGGCAGTGGGAAAGATTCAGAGTCTGCAATAGGGGACATCCACTGGCTATAAAACTGCAACCGTTGTCGCTCACTGCACACCGATACAGACTGAGGAATTGCAACTGATGGCAGCCGTTTGCAACATGCTCTAATCCATGGTCAGTGATCTTAAGGCAGCAGTCCAAAGCAAGCCTGTGGAGATGAGGACAGTGCATCTGGAGTAATAAGAGAGCGGAATCAGAAAGCTCCACACAATTTGGAAAGGATACGGATACAAGGGAAGGAAACCTTTGGAAAATAGGTAAAAGGACAGGGTCGTATGCTGGAGCAAATACCAAGGGCCCATAAACCCTTAAAGATTTCCTTGTACTACCTTCAATGATGAACCATCGTCTACAAGCAAGCGCAAATGCGTTACGATCTTTGAGGCAAGTTACATGCCCTAGAACTATTTCAAGGCATTCGTCTGGCAGCTCATCCAACCTTGTCTGACTAGCCTGACATTCATTATCTTCCATTGAAGTTCCTTCAAAGGCTTTAACCTCTGAGGCTTTACCACAATCTGCAGGTTTTTTTACTAACTAAGCTGGTTTTGCCACTAAGCCTCCGACATACAAGAAGTCTACAGATTCAATTCAAAACTCCATTCAGAGAAAGCTGATTATTCGATAAGCCTCAAATTTGGCCAAACTAATGACTCACAGATATCGGCATACTGGAGGAAACATTGCCTGCACCAACAGACAAACTTTTAATTCATCATGTCAAATCTTTCTTAGAACAAACGGTTTGTTTCTGATCATATGTATCCAAAAACAGAGTACGTTCTTTTACTCATGCAAGCATTATCCACAGAGAGTGCAATCCTCAAGCATATTAAGCTCACGAGAGGTCATTATGCCAAGCCACAAGACAATGTACGCAACTATTTAGTAAGCCCTCGTTTTTGGCTACAAAATTTGCCTGCATCCACTTAAAAATGTTAACACATCATGTCCGCTTTTAACTTGGAACAAAACAGCTCGTATCTGATGATATTGTATCCATCAGCACATCCAGTAAACATAGTGATTTTTACATTCACCACTAACCACAAAATAAGTGCAATCCTCAATCAACATCAGAGGGCCAATATGCACTCAAAAGCCACAAGATACATCCATTTACTTTAGTTCACACACTCCAAATCTCTTGTTAGGCCACAAACCAATAAGGGGTTTTCAATGCACCATGTAACTCTGATGATTTTTGGTTGAGAGGGGGATTGGCTTTATGATAATCAGAATTTATAGCCTCTATGCAGCAGTAAATCTTTAACTTTAGCCTAATACTGCTGAGTCCCTATTTCAGTAATAGTTGTTTTAGTGAAGGTGGGGGTTTCCATAGTATGAAATGACAAGAAATGTGCTCTGCAAGCTGATTTTCCCACTTACATGACAGCTTCATTAGTCCGCACTTTGGGACCTCTCCTGTTTTCACTATAACCTGATTGCAATATCATAGTTCAAAAGAATCTCAATTTGAAAGGTGTAGCCATCCTGACCCATCGAATCAAATCTGTTTGAACTTCATATGAAAATAATGTTTGAAGGTAGAAATTATGATTTGGCAAAAGGATTCAAAAACAGATTAGGGTTTTCTGGATCCTTTTGCCATATCATAATTTCAACGGGGTTGGCTCAACTGGTTAGCTTGGCATCCAAAGTTTCTTTGGTCCCACGGTTCGAGCCTCCCTTGGGAAACCAAGAAGCATATCATAATTTCAACTTTCGAAAAAAGAAATCGAATCAATTTAAATTGACTGGGAACTACGTTGCAATTGCAGTTGAGCCAAACGCTCATTCTACACGCATACTGTTGTTTGCAAGATACAATAAAGAAACTGTTTGTAAACGGGAAGTATTAAACTGATTTAGACCCTTTGTCCATTTCCTTTCCTCAAACTACAATTAGTCATATACTGATTCACATCGTACGGATATAAAATATAAATTTACATACATAGAATCTCTCCCTGCTGCTACTTGAAAATCGTCCTGTTGGAAGCTTGCTCTGATATCGCTGCTCCAGTAAAGTAAGTGCAGTTGCAGAACAACATGCTTCAGCCACTGGCAGATCTGTGATGCGTTTTGCTTCTTCCATAGATGCACGATTCTCTTACCTCTGACAGCCCATGTCCCTGTCTTTACTGTGTATGATAGTTTCACTGTCAAATATCCTTTTCCTCTGCTTAACGAATCAAGCAGCCAGCGTACATCGCGCAATGTAAACCCTCCTCACAATGAACAGGCCTAGTTACATCAAAGGTCTGTGCTCTTTACTTCAGAGCTGAATATGCAGCTTTGTGACAAAGAACAGGCACATCAATTGCAAATGATGAGTAAAAACAAATAAATTGCAAAATTGAATGCAATACATGAAAGCAAACGTGCAGCACACTCACATTTCCCCTTGATATACTCCTCAACTACCAAACACTTCAACACAGAGGATGACAGAAATTGCTGCTGCTTCAACATCTGTTATCAACTTCCTTTACCAAAAAATGCAACAACAAAAAAATTGCTTTTCTGAAGAATCTAAGCCATCCACTGAGCCACAGAAAGGGCATACATGCTCTCAATACTCATAGGAATTTGGCCTTCTGGGGATATGATCCAGCGGGCATTGCCAGAGCCATCAAACGGTGAAAGAGTAGAGATTTACGCAGGGCAACAGCAGCAGCAACAAAAAATAAGAGGAGGAGGAGGACTCTGAAGGATTGTCTCCCCATCAGGCCTGTCCTAGTGTGAGGGCCTTCCGAGCTTGGAGGGCCCTTTGCCTGAGGCAGGAGCCCCCACCTGCACAGAAGGCTCAAGGCCCTTGGGGCCTGTCAATAAGTAATGCTCCAGTAGGAGAGTGAAGAGAGAATGCACATTCCAAAAAGAGAATGGCAGATTTTGGAAGAGATAGAAAGGTAGATGGACATTTTTTTAGAGAGAATGGTGGATTTCGGAGCACACATAAAGGTGGACACATATTCTGGCTCCAAAAGTGTCTTTGGAATACAAAGTAATCCAGAGCAATGGGCATTACAGCCTTGGGAGACAGACAGCTGCCCAAGAGCATTTCCATACAAGTGTGAAAAGCTCGAGTCATGGGAACTTTCATGATAGAATGTCTTTCATCACAAAATGCGTTTTGAGAATTTCTTTTTATTCAATAGAATATGCTTGTGGCAAACAATGACAAGTTGTCACCTAGCACATCACACGATGAGAAAAACCTTTTTTTTTTTAGAAAGTGGATTCAAAATACAAAGAAAACAAAGAGCACATAGCAATGATTGGCATTTACTCTTAGACTAGTGAAAATAATGTCAAGTCTTCTAATGCTTTCTTGGTTTCCAAGGGGAGGCTCTAACTTGGGACCAAAGAAACTTCGGATGTCAAGCTAAACTAACTAAGCCATCATCATTGGGTCTCAAGTCCTCTAATGCTTCTTGGTTTCCAAGGGAAGGCTCGAACTTGAGACCAAAGAAACTTTGGATGTCAAGCTAACCAATTGAGCCAACTCCCTTGGTCTCAAGTCCTCTAATGGAGCCGCCTAGACATGAATGAAAAATGCCACGTTGACCTTTTATGAATAGTGACAAGCTACATGACATCCATCAAGAACATCACATGGCCATATTATGGCCCATAAAAAGTCAATAAAGAGTATAGAGAAAGATTTTTTTTTTTTTTTTTTTGGGGTGGGGGGTTTGCGGTGGATTCCGAGGCCCTTCCACTGAGAGCAATATGGCCCAAGGCAAAAGGGCTCCATTCTCCATGTGAGATTCAATTGCTTTTTTTGTACAAATTTTGACACAAAAGGTTGTGCTTTTTGCACAAACTTTTGTGCAAAAAGCTATGATATTCTACATTGTTTGCAGGTAAGGAATCACCAAATCTTATGTTGAAATGAGAAACCAACCCGTAAACTTCGAATCTTGGTCACTAGGGATATTGGATGGCAATGCATATAATCTGAATAAGCGTTCAACAAAGACTTGAGCTAACTCGGACGCTTTCGTTGTAGTTTTTACCGGAATAAACGTAGCCAATTTGGTTAACTGGTCAACTAAGACCCAAATTGCATCATTTTGTTTATTCATACGTTGCAAACCGACCACAAAATCCATCGAGATACTATCCCACCGCTTAGTAGGAATATCCAACGGATGCAGCAGTCCACCAGCCTTCAAGCACTTCACTTTATTCCGCTAGCACTGATAACAATTCAACAAATAAGATGCTATGAAAGGCTTTAACTTTGGCCAAAATAAGTTCCTCTGAACCAAATCTAGTGTACGATGCATACTTGGATGCCCAGCACAAGGTGTGTCATGACATTCAAACCAAATTTTCTTTATAATCACATCTACTCCCGATACACAAACCTTTCCCCTTCGAAACAAAATCTCCGTTTCGGATGTAAAAGTCATCAACTACTTTCATATCTTTCCACAATCAACTTATCACCTTGCAAATCAATTATCAATTGAGAGCCTTTCAGAATGACAACTCATTCATGTTGGAGAAAGAGGGTGTGTCGTGCGTGAGAAACGAAAATAGCTCAAAAAGAAAACGAACACGAAAAAGAAGCGAACTCGAAACTCGAACAAGAAACAAACTTGAACGGGTGCCTTCGCTTTTTCTAGGACACCTTTGGCATTTAGTAGGGTAGTGTCGCCTTTTTCGCCTGTCACAAAACATGTGTAAAAACACAGTGTCGCGTTTTTTGCCTTTTCTTCGCCTGTGAAAATTTACTTGTATTTATGCAGACAGTCGCCTTTTATTCGTCTGTCTTATTTTACATGTAAATATGCAGACTGTGCGACAACGTGAGTAAAAATGCAGCATGAATGGAAGCAGATTAGAATGGGATTTAGGAGAGTAGAGGAGATAAATCCAACAATTCACCCCCCTTCATCTGGATCCGTGAATGCCTTGATCTTCAGACTAAGCAATGCACAAAATAATGCTTTTGTGAATATATCTACAACCATGTCTTGCATTCTGCAGTACATTAAGCTCACCTCCTTGTTGAGAACCTTGCCCCTGATGTAGTAATATATGATTTCAATGTGCTTACTCCTATAGTGAAATCTAGGGTTGGTCGATAAGGCAATAGCACTCTGATTATTACGGAATAAATTTGTAGGATTGTATTGATACAAATTAATGTTTGACAGTAAATTTCTCAACCAAAATGCTTCCTTAATAGATTGAGAAGCAGCAATGTATTCTGCTTCTGTAGAAGAAAGTGCGATAGAGGTTTGCTTACAACTGTTCCATGAGATAGGACCACCGTTGAAGAAGAATGTAAATCCAGATGTGGACTTACAATTGTCTACATCTCCTCCCCAACTTGCATCAGAATATCCACTGAGCTGATTGATTATGAGAGACCTTCCCCCCATGGCAAAGATGGTAACCATTAGAATTCTTATTTCCATTTGTTGCTTTTATGATTGGAAAATACTACAACTTGATGATTGTCGTTGTTGACATCTCCATAGCAAATGCATTGGTCCATGGTAGCTCGAATATACCTCATGACTCTTATGAGATCCTTCCAATGGGTAATGTCAAAATTAGCCATATATTGGCTGAGTGAGCTTACTACAAAAGAGATATCTGGTCTTGTACAGACCATTGCATACATGAGAGATCCAAGTATCGATCGATAAGGATACTCTCTCATTTGCTCCTCTTCCTGCTTGGTCTGGGGACATTGGTCCTTTGAGAAATGCAGTCCTGGATCCATTGGTGAGTGAGCTCATTTACAATTCATTAGATTGTATCTGTTAAGAACATTGTGAAGATATCTTTGTTGAGTGATGTAAATCAGTCGTCTCGCTTTGTCTCTATGGATTTGAATCCCCAGACAGAAGTGAGCTTCGCCCAAGTCAGTCATGTTGAACTCTGAAAACAACATCTGCTTAGAATCCTTGACCAAATTGGTATTGTTGTTAAAAAGCAACGTATCATCCACGTATAAGGTGATGATAATGAAGGATTGCTGCACTAACTTGGAATAGACGTTGCAGTCAGCAGTGCTTGAGTTGAATCCTTGTTCAATGAGGAACGTGTTGATCCTCTGAAACCAGGCTTTGGCATACTATTTCAAGCCGTAAAGTGCTTTGTGGAGTTTACAGACATGATTCTTAATACCTTCTAGAACGTATCCTTCGGACTGGATCATGTAGATGTCTTTTTGTATAACTCCATTCAGATAGGCTGTTTGCACATCAAGTTGATGTACTTCGAGGTCGGCAGCTACAGCATAAGACAAGAGCGTTCGGATCGACGAATGTTTGACTACTGGACTGAAAGTCTCGTTGTAGTCGACGTTTAGTGACTGCTCTAAGATTCGTCAAAAAGGCTTCCTTTCACATATTTTAGAAATTGAATGATATGTGACACAGAGACTTCACAAACAGAGAGTTGTAGAGCTAACTTTTCAAGCTCTAATTGACGTTTACCTTGTACAGCTACGTCCCTCCCTCAAAGAGAAGGTTACATTTGTGTGTCCGGGCTATTTCTAATCTCATGAAGGCAGAGTTGTCTTGAGTCTTATATTTCCTTTTACTCCTGAAAAACCGATAACTTAGACTTTAAAAACACATTTTTTGAACAAAATTTTGAAAGATATTTAAACAGAAAAGAAAGAAAATTTAGTTAAAAAAGACAATTTAGAAAGAAATTATATCCAAAATTTACCATAATCGATACAATGTATTCAGAATTAAACCATTCCAAGTGCTAAAGGCATAAGAATGAATAGACTACCTAAAAGTAACTATACTCTCACACAGAAGAGACTCTCAGAGTCATTCAATCATAGACACAACAGTGAGATAAGATAGCAAGAGACGTATATTAGTGATTCAAATTTAGAGTTATAAAAATTCGTTTTTGATCAATAGTTTCTGTTTGTCTAAAATTGTCTTAAGTTGTCTATTAATTCCGCATATCATTTTCGCACACTAATTCAATCAAGGTATATACTATTCTATTAGTACGTAGATCAGAAACAAACTTGATCGAAGACATTGATATTAGTTTGATTTATTCAAACTTTCGTCGTGTTCTCTGTGGAAGAACTATTACAATTTTTTCTACATCATCTTCCTGATAAAAGAAGCGAGGTCTTTGTCATCCCATTGCAAATTTGTCAGCTAATCTTCGAGTAGCATGATCTGACTACGTGATTTCATCTGAAATCTTGTGAGTAAAGTATCCCACATCTTTTTTGCTTTAGAGAGTGTAGCCAGGTCAAGAGTCAGGCTATCCTCGGCTACTGCCTTGTCATTCTTCTCTCTCCATTCGCATAGCTCCTTGCTTGTTGTTGTAGGCATCTCCTCAGTGTTCCCTTTAGTATGAGTCGACGATTGTACAGATCTTCGATTGTATATTGCTTATTGAAGCCATTGTTGTGAATTGTGTTCTCACTTGTTAATGATTCTTGATTGAATGCTTTGCCTCCTAGATCTGATAGCTTTGCGGCTATGTCAGACTATGACAGGCTCTGATACCACTGATGGAAAAATTTGAATTGAAAAATTGTGCAAATCTATCAGGCTCTATAACGAAACGAAACTAGAAAAAACGAAGTGAAGCTAAGCAAAACTTGAATGAGCTCTGATATGGCTGAAGCTAAAAATATTAATCGTGAACAAAATCAATTCGGATGGATTTCGGATATGATTGTTGGTCACTGCTTGCTATCTCATTCCTACAATCCTCTAGAATGTAGACAGACATTGCTGACCTACATTATAGATCAATGCATCATTCAACAAAATTGAAGCAGTGTGCGAAATTGATAAAACAAGTGAATGAGATACACGAGCAATAGCAGACAGTAATTCATTCAAGATCAGACAAAATTTAGAGTGATATGTGCATAACAACTACAACATCATCTATTGATCCTCTTTGTTTCAAGCATTCTGTGACAGACCCACACAGCACATTGGCGTGAGAGAAGCGGTGTTCTCTCACAAACAGTGTCTCGCTTACTAGCGGACTTCTTGGATCTCTGTGAATCCTACTTACAAAATTGTCTCGCTCACAATCAGACTGTTTTCTGTATATTGTCTATCTGCTACTGTTTGATGCATCTAGCAATTGCATATATTCAAAGTAGCATATCTGATTAGATAGATTAAACAATCTATAACTAATCATGAATTACAAGAATAGTGGGTTAGGCACGACCTAACGCTCTTCCGTTGACGTCATCATATCATATCAGAGATTTGTACTTCATGGTACTTGTATGATCTTCTTGATCCTTTGGAGCGTGAAGGTCAAAAATTTTGTGAAGATTTTCATGTCGCTTCGTGTCGCTTCATGTCACAAAGATTTTCGTGTCGCAAAGTTTGACCTTCTCCTTTTCCGTGTCGTCTGACTTTCTTATGTTGTGTCGTGAACTTTTTTCTTTCGCAAATATTTTGTGTTCGTGTCTTTTCGTTAGGTTAGGAGTTGAAAGCTAACAGAGCTTTGGTAACAAAAACATTTTGTTTCTTCATCCCTTTGATCTTTAATTATGAAAGACAACACAATTAGCACCATTGACAATGTAGAAATCTAACATCAACTACACAAAAGTGATGTAAACTCAATAAGATCTTGATCAAACATCAAATATATGATAAAATAAAGCTGATGTCCATTACAATAACAGTAAGGTACTGTATTTCAATACATAACATGAAATTGCATTCTACACACAAGATTGCATAATATCAACACTATAGTGCAAAAATGGATATATGAACCCAAAGAGAACTCATGTATAAGCATGAATGAGGTGAGAGAGAGAGAGAGAGAGAGAGAGAGAGAGAGAGAGAGAGAGAGAGAGAGAGAGAGAGAGAGAGAGAGAGAGAGAGAGAGAGAGAGAATGATGCTCTTCCCACTTGTGTACATCTATTTATAGCAAATCCATGACCTCTTTTGAATTTGGTTTTTTTCCATAGAAACTTCTAGATCAAAAACTCTACTAAAAATATGGACTAGATTCAATGAACCAAACATTCAAATTTGAATCTTCCAAAATCGACCTTCTAACTTTCCCACACTTTTCAAAATTGGTAATTCAAATGGACTTTTGATTGACAGTGAAAAATGATGAAAATGGTGAAAAGAACTTATGTGTGCTCACTTTGGTATATCCCACGAGTTGAGTACTCTCTCAAACTTTCTGATTGCCTAAAACTCTTCTAAATACAAATCAAATTGATTTAGAAATTTTCCGACTGGGGGGTGCTAGTACTTTTGATGCAATGATTTACTAGCTTTCCAGGGTCAGGCTCTCAAAAGTAAAAAACATCTGATTGCTAATTCACGCTAGGATCTCGCTAATGTCTCTTTCCCCATTGAATTCGGTTTGCAGTTAATAAAAAATTCTACATGGGCTTGAAACCGATTTATTGCCTATGATGTGCTCATGGGGTGCAAGTTATACGCACCGCTTTGTTTGATAAGCAATGGTATTTTCGCCTACCATCGGGTCTAGGTATTTTGCTAGATAATACCGACGACGGGTGTGACTAGTGTGACACTTTAACCAAGGTGATTTGTTTCAACCACGGATGGTGGACGGCCCGCTTTGGTGTTTCACAGAGGTCGGGTCTAGTTGACATGCTTCATAAATGACAGACAAAAAAACGTTTCCGAACTTGACATTTTATTGCAGTTTAAACTAACAGGTCTATTTTAGCCAAGCATAGAGTAAAATCACCGTTCCATAACATGCATCCAACCAATTACTTTCAAACCACACCAATAAAACTTGGCTTCATGGTATTTATGCCTACTATAAAAAGAACTCTTGCCTCCTCTACTAGAGTATGTACGAAAAATGACAAATGCAAAAACTGCTTGGGCTCCTAGTATCCTAGTCACGACATACAACAATTTCAATCAACCATTTCAATCATTTCACATATCAGAGAACGGTCTTCCCACTATAGTGTAAAAACGGTTCATCAATGACGTAACAAAACGTCCATTCGTTAGGGAAAGGCAAGTACGGAATTCAAGCTTTGAACCATCACATAGGTGACTTGACTCAATACAAATGTAGAGAATGCAAGTCCAGTCTATCATACTACGACATAACCTACTTATGTAAAAACAGTATGACAATTCCTTTGTATCGCATGTATTTTATTGCAAATGCTTCCTAAAATGTTATGAACCCAAACAACAAGCTGGACATTGTGTATTAAATCTGAAACAAGTTACCTCAAATGTGAACAAGGAACATGAAATCGGGGAGCAGCACTAGTCATGTATGCCTTTTTCCATTCCCCGTTTATCACTTTTGCATTCAGAGGTTGCTTGATGGCCAATTATATCAGAGGAAGAATCAGTTCAAAAAAACATTTTCACAGGTCGTTGTGGGAAAAAATCGGCCTTACGTAGGTATGGCAGGCTGCAAACAGGCCTGAGAGTTTGATTTTTCTACTCTAGACAGCGATGGATAGGGAAAATGTAGCTTCAAAACGTCGCCACAGGTTACTGTAGAAGCCTCGGATCTCTACAGATAAATAATAGGGTTTACAGGTGGCAGCGAGGGCCACAGTAGGCCGCAGGCAGGCTAAACAGCAGAGGCAAGGGATGCAACAAGTCGCAGTAGGGCTGCAGCCACGTGGCAGGCCTTTATAGGCCGCAGGCAAGCTGTTTTAGGCCTTAGCAGACAAGTACACAGGTCACAGGTAGGGTTGTAGGTCGCAGCAGAGCTTGAGAGATCTTTGTGCAGGTTGTAGGTGGAGCAAACAGATCGTAGTAGGCCGTGCAGGTCTGGTTTTTCCCTCCGAAATCTGATTCTTTGCCTAGACAAGTTGGTGAGGCCGCAAATCAGGCTGTTATTGCACTGACAGATCTAGTTTTTGACTGACAACAGCTCACAGAAGGCATAGGCAGAGCTGCAGGTTGTAGGCAGGTCCGAGAAGGCTCCAACCTTGACTGATACTATGATAGTAGGGCTTGCGGATCCTCCTTGTCATAGCATTTAGGTTTCACAACGGGCTCAAACAATCTCCCACCAACTGGCTACAAGTGGTGAATTTATGTTGGAGAGCAATGATAGGCTTACCTCAATCGACTATTCTACTTGGAAGGTGAGGATGGAGTCCTTATTGGAGATGAATGAGTTGATGGAAATTGTTGTAGGTTTGGAGGAGATACCAACAACTCAACAAGATCAAGTGAGATATGACAAGAGAGCAAAGAAAGCTCTACACATGATTAAGATGAACGTTTCCAATGAACTTCTCAAGGAGATTGGTAAGTGCACATCATCTTTGGAGGCTTGGGAAGATATGAAGAAGCTTTATGAATCCAAGTCTACATCAAGAGTGCTTACTCTTAGGAGGCAAATCTTTCAAAGTTTGCAAAGAGTACTCATGCTTTTGTTTTGAGGGTTAAAGCATTCAATGTTGAGTTAGCATGTATTGATGAAAGCATTAAGGAGGTAAAACTTGTTCAAGTTATAGATCTTGGTGAATGAGGATTATAGGCTTCAATCAAGAGGAGGTGGATCTACATCAACATCTCATTATGAAGAGGAGGCTATGTTCATCAAAGGCAGTTCAAGAGCAAGGGCAAAGGCAAAGGCAAGTGGTCTAAAGGGCAAGATCAAGGTGAGACTTCTTCTTTTGGCAAAAAGAAAGATAAGTCTAAGTTGAAATGCTTTTATTGTGGAATCAAAGGACATTTTGCAAATGAATGTTTGAAGAAGCAAAGAGATTAAGGTAGCAAGCAAATCAACTTTACTACTAATGATGAGGATCTAGGTGGTGGTGATTTTCTTTTGATGTGTTCTTCAAGTCTAATATCAAGTGAAGGTGACAAAGATTCTGGGTGGATTGATAGTGGAGCTAGTTCACACATGACTAGTCACAAGGAGTTCTTTACTTCTTTGGTCACTTATGATGGAGCCAAGAAAGCAATTCACATGGCAAATGGTGGTGAGTGTGTGATTGAAGGTATTGGTTCAATTCCTATTTGTCTCTCTACTAATAGGAAAGCAAGACTTGATGGTGTTCTTTACATTCCTTCACTTTCAAAGAATTTGTGAAGTGTTGGTCAAATGATAGAGAAATGATGCATGGTAAATTTTGGTGGTGATGCTTGTTTCATTACAAAGGAAGAAATCTTGGTTGCTAGGGGCAATAGACAAGGTAGACTTTACAAGCTTGATGCTTTTGTTATGGCTAACAAAAAGGATGGAATGGAAGAGGAGATTGGTCTCAACTTTCCAAAGTTACCTCTTAGCCTCAATAAGATTGGTGGATCTTATGCAAAGTCTAAAAAGCTTTCTTATGCTAGATCTAGGTCAAGATCTAATATGCTTCTTGGAGAAGTTCATCTTTGTGCTAACTTGGCTAGTCTTGAGGATAATGATGGTGTTTCAATGGTTCTTCATGGCAAGTGCAAGTATGCAAAAGGTAAGGAAAAAGCTAACTTCATCAATGGAGGTGAAGGTTCTTCCTTGAAAAAAATTGTTGTTAATGATTTCTTTGATCATATGTCAAAAGATGTTGTTCGGTGCATTCATGAAGGAGGTGGTTCTTCTACATTCTTTTGTGATGAGTCCAAGAAAGTCATTTTTCCAGAAAGTGGAGTCACATTTCTTCATAAAGAGAGTAAATCAAATGGTTCTATCAAGAGACTTGGTGAGGGAGATAGTCACAAGTCAAGAAGAAGAGAAGTATGTGAAGAGTTCAAAGTAGGATGTACTGTGAATGATGTCATTGTAAATGATAGTGAGGAAGAATCATTATCATATGAGTCATAACCTAAAACATTGAGTAGAAGATCTTGTTTGAAAAAAGAGAGTACTTCAATAATCCTTATGTTGAAGGTACTAATCATTTTTTTCATGGCTTCTAATGTCTTGGTGAGGGAGATAGTCACAAGTCAAGAAGAAGAGAAGTATGTGAAGAGTTCAAAGTAGGATGTACTTTGAATGATGTAATTGTAAATGATAGTGAGGAAGAATCATTATCATATGAGTCATTACCTAAAACATTCAACAGAAGTTCTTGTTTGAAAAAAGAGAGTACTTCAATCATCCTTATGTTGAAGGTACTAATCATTTTTTTCTTGGCTTTTAATGTCTTTGAGGTTTCTACTTCTTGTGATGCAATCATTAAGAGGGAGTCTTATGAAGGAAAGAGCAATGAAAGATTGGTTCTTGGGAAGATCCAAGTCATAGATCTCACATCTCTTCATCAACTCAAAGGATTCTATGATTGTGAATTGATCACTCATGATCGAGATGGCAAAAGGTTGGTTGGAGAAGACTACATGGAGCAAATCGAGAGACAATTTCTTCAAGGCAAGGGAGATCTCATTGGTGAGCTTATTGAGGCTTGTTATGGACTCAGAAGGGCTGGATTTTTTAGGTTTGATGCTCATCTTCACCTACTCTAGTTCATGTTGGATGGAAAGTTTGGAATCTATCTTTTGATTTATGATGGTGACATTGGTGACATTGTTTTCACTAACCTTTGTGGAAATTCGAGATCAAGCATTGATGAGATATTGTTTGATCTAGATCATATGTTTGAGAGAGAGTATTTCCAGAGGTTCAGGTCTGAAGATATTCATATCTTTGATATCTTTGATGATCAAGAGAAAGGTAAGCAAGTGGAAGCGACTCACTTTGCTTTACTCACATGTTTTGGAGAATTTTCTTATGTAGATGATGCTATGAAGTGGATATTGGTTCTCATGGTTTTCATACTGGAAAAGCAAGTAATGGATTTGGAAAACAAAGTTTGTTCAATGACTTTGATTGTCACGAGGAAGATCAAGAGGTTGGTCTCAAAGAGCTTCAACAACACAAAAGGAAAGGTGGCAATTTGGAGCTAGTCAAGAGCATCAAAAGAAGGTTATTTGGCAAAGATGTTATGGATCTGTTTTTGCAACTTATTGAAGACTCAAGTAAGGTCAAAGGAGCAGCAATGAAGTGTTGTTCAAGTTTACTTTACTTGTTCTATCTCATGTTTGAGCTATTTCATGTGGATGTGTGCAAATTGTCAAGATATAGACAAACTAGCTACATTGTCTTGCAATATCTTATTGTTGAAGTTGTACTAGCATTCTTGGCTGGTTTTGTTGATGGAAATGAAGCTATTGGAGGTTCATTATGTCACTCATTCATGGACAAGTCATCAAGTGCTGATGATATCGTGTGGCAAGATGGAGATGGAGGCTCATTCATGGAGTTTTATGGTGGAGACATATCAAGAAAGGGCAAAGTTGTAGGAGACAAGCAAGCAAATGGTCATCACTCACATTTATTGTTTGGTTGCTATAATTTTTCAGAGAGTTCAAAGTTTGAAACATGGAGGAATCATTAGTTATATCTTGATGTGTAAAATTGATGTAAGAAATAGTGAAGCATCCAATTTGGACACTATATATCAATTTGAAAACTACTTTAAAACATTAGAAAGGAAGTCTATACTTAGGATAGAGATCATTCTAAAGTTGGATCAAAGTAGTATGGTTAAAACTATGCCAAGACTAGTCGAAAAGGGAGTGTGAGAGATTTCAACGAGTTTAGTCATAATTTGGTAAATTGTCAATTGAGGCCAAAACTCATTTTAGACTTAGAGATAAACTTTTTGAGGTTATATTAGTTTAAAATACATTAAACTTTTTGAAAGTGTGGAAAAGCTGGTAGTCGAGTTTGAGAGAGATTCAAATTTGAACTTTGGGTACATTGAATCTAGACCCAAAAATAGTAAGGTTTACATTTCGGAGGGAAAGCCAAGTGGCCAAATAGGGTTTGGACCTGTTATAAAAGGATATAACTCGTGGAGAGACCCATCTTCTCTCTTCTCTCTCTCATTTCATCATTATACATGGTTCTCTTTGGATTCTACTATTCATTGGTGCACTCTCATGATGTTATCTTGTAATTCTATGTGTAGAATGATCATTTATTGTTATTTTTGGTTTCACACATGTGAAATACAATAAGGTACTATAATTGTACAGACAACAACTATATTTTATGTTTTGGTTCATGTTTGATCAATATCTCTTAGAGTTTGTATCTCATTTTGTATGTAGATGCTGATTTTTCTACATTGGCAGGATTGTTGGTTTGCTCTTTATTGTAACCAAAGATCAGGGACATAGATTGGATCTTGAATGATCTGAAATCCTTCACAACCCAAACTATGGAGGTGCTGAGATTATATGAGTGTCGCCTATGGATATCTCTGTGCATTAGTGGAAAGTAGCCGGAGGTGTTATATATTGTTGGAGTTTAATCTTCTCCTACTCATCCCTTCGCCCTCCTTCTACTCTCAAGAATTCCATCTCTCTGATCAGTCTGCAAAAATACACGCAAAGTCGAATTAGGTAGAACCGCAAAGCCATCGCCACTGACTGAAGGGCACCGTTAAATCAACGTTTACGGAGAAGCACGACTCAAACCACAAACTGCAACAAACCACAAACCACAGGGAGTCGTTAAAACCCGTAGGTTACTATCTACGAGCATTTGCGGAATCTTGAATGGCAACGAAACGTAAAATCTCGTCGACCACCACAAGTGACTCTAGACTATGGCCATCACGACCTACATCCTTGCACTACGACGCATACAAAGGATACGTTACTCTGTACTTTTCCTCCTTTACGACGCTCTAATAACGGATTACAATAAATCAAAAGACTCTGACAGCTATATATATGTATCTGAACGAAAAGAAGGGGTGACAGGTGTTGTTGAGAAAAAACAATCTGTAGATGCACAGAGTGATGAAACTACCAAAAGGTCTTAAGTAGCTAGCTCCTTAGAGTTAGTGATTTAGAGAGAGAGAGAGAGAGCAAGAACTGTAGCCATTGTTTCAGAATCTATAAGTAGGAATACGCGCTTATCATCTCTGCTGTATTGTGTTTCGATTCTCTCTATTATACAGATTTGCTATTGTTCAATTATTATGTTCTTGATTGAATGCAATTGTCTCTCTCACTCTCTTACACACAAACATGGTTATCAAAGATAGAGGATCGCATGGCTGTCCAAGATGCCTAATGCTTCGCAATCCTACTATTACGGCAGTCTCAGACTCCTACTCTGATAATCCAAAAGGACAACAAGCTTTTGATTATGTTCCCTAGTCAATCCACGTTCCTGAAATCGTATTTATTACTGTGTTCACAATTGTTTTTTTTACTGTTGGTAGAGACATTGTTTACATCGTAATCGTCTCTCATGTTCTGCTTCAATCACGGCTCTGCTACAGTCGCAATCAATCGTAGACCACGCAGACCACCATTTCACATCATACACCAACATAAGTGGTATCAGAGCGTTGGTTCAGTGGATTACTAGAGTCCAGAATCTTTTTCCAAAAGCTGTTCTAAATTGTTTGTGTATAATTTTGATCACTATGGAAGGCACCTCAGACATCCGCTTGATCAATAAATTCAACGGAGATGACTTCCACATGTGGAAGTTCAAAATGAGGATGATCCTGATTGAAAAGGAGTTATCGAAATACATCAACGGTTCTATAGCTAGACCGGCAGAACCCGAACAGCTCCCAGCTTGGGAATCCAAGGATGGCAAGACTCTTGCCATTGTATCTCTAAACCTTAAAGACACTCAAATTGCTCATGTATTCAACTGCACTACTTCCAAAGAAGCATAGGACACACTCACTAGCATCTATGAGACCTCAGATGTCTAGACTCGTCTCTTCTTGAGGAAAAAGGTACTGACACTCAGAATGAGTGAAAGCACCTCAGTCAGCGACCATCTGAATGAGTTCAAACAATTGCTGAACCAACTGGATGCAATAGGTTCTCCTATCTCAGAAGAAGACTCTACCATGTCTCTTCTTGCCAGTTTTCCATCCTCCTATGATAATTTAGTGTTGCTTCTGAGCAATACCCCTACGTTGTCTCTCCAAAAATTGACAGCAAGCTTGTTGCAAGAAAAAGTTAGGAGGAAAAGCTTGTCCACATCTACGAGTACCAAATCCATGGCACTCTATTCAAACAAACAGCAATCCAAGAAGAAGAAAGGCTTCAAGGATAAGAAGACAAAGGCAGAACAACCAGCAACATCACAATCACAACAACAACAATATAGTCATTCATCGTCCAAGATCAAGCTATTTTGCAGATATTGCAAAAGAACTAACCACGACATCAAGGACTGTCGCATCCTCAAGCACAATGAAGCAAAGAAGAAAATGTAGCAGCACCAAGAAGGCAACTTTGACACAGTCAAAGGATCTTAAGATGAAGAGAAGACGCTGATGGTACAAGATCAATCCAGTAGAGATGCCCATCATTGGTATCTCGATTCAGGTGCTTCTCAGCACATGACGCCATGCAAGGACCTCTTCTCTACACTCACAGCTACAGAATCAAAGTACATTTTCTTTGGTGACTCCAGTTTACACCAAGTTGAAGGCCAAGGGTCTATTCAAATACAATTCTCTGATGGCATCACTAGGCAGCTTAGTGGAGTACTTTATGTACCAAATTAACAAAGAACCTTTTATCTATTAGCAAGATCACAGATCAAGGCTATAGAGCTTTGTTCACTGCCAACCCATGTACTATTTTAGATGAGAACTCAAAGAAAATCCTCTCTGCTTACATAGAAGAAAATTTGTACATATTGAGTCATGATGTTGCACTTTCAGTGAGTTGTTCAGATGCTAATTTATGGTCATTTAAACATGCGTTCAATCTTGTATATGTATCACAATAAAATGGTCAAGGACATGAATATAATTGTTGTCACCACAACTAATCAGACTATCTGTGAAAATTGTCTAGTAGGGAAACAACCTAAGACGAGATTTCCCAGAGGACAAGCCAAAAGGGCGAACCTCCATCTTGTCACTGATACACAGTGACTTGTGTGGTCCTATGAACGTACCTTCATTAGGTCAAGCTCTGTATTTTATCACATGCATTGATAATTATTCCCGATTTTCCAGTGTAATGTTCATTAAGAACAAGTCAGAAGCATTTCGTTGCTTCAAAGACTTCAAGCAATATGCTGAGAATCAAACTGGTCAGAGGATCAAGGCCCTACCGTTCGATTAAGGGGGAGAGTTCTTGTCAAATGAGATGAAGGACTGCCTATCTTCATGTGGCGTGCACCAACAGTTTACTACGAGCTACACTCCACAACATAATGGAGTAGCAGAGCAAAAGAACCGCACACTGTTGGAAGTTGCACGATCCATGACAGTAAATTCGCATTTGCCTCAAACCTTTTGGGCAGAAGCTATCTCTACGGCTTGCTATTTGCAAAATTACTCTAGCACTAAAGCGGTTGATTCCAAGACACCGTTTGAAGCCTACTACGGTTACAAACCAAGTTTGAAACACCTGCCTGTTTTTGGATGTCTCTGCTATGCACAAGTGCCATCTAATCTGAGGAAGAAGCTAGACTCAGTAAGCTGTAAAAGCATCTTCATCGGCTATTCAACTTCACACAAGACATATCGTGTTTACAATGTGGTTACGGGCCCGATCTCAGTCAGTCACGATGTTGTCTTCCTTGAAGACAAGTATTATGATTTCAAACAGAAGCAACCAGTACAAGAGACTGCCATAGCAGCTCCACCTTCCATCGATAGGCTACGACCTACAACTGTCGAAACAACATAGCTCGTCTCAATGGCTCCACTCACCGTCGATGGGCCTAGACCCATGATCATTCAACCACAAAATACTACGATCTCAGTCATTCACCAAGGAGAATCGTCTGATCAAGCACCTGTAGTTCGAAGATCTGTGCGACAACGACAGCAGCTTGATCGCTTCATCCCTCAGGCTTTCATCATTCATGACCACCGTAGCAGAAGCACTGTCAATGCCCGATGCAGACAAATGGAAAGCTGTCATAGATGCTGAGTATCAATCTCTAATGAAGAACAAGACCTGGAGTCTTATCATTCCTCCTATAGGTGTAAAGCCAATTGATTCTAAGTGGATCTTTAAGCTGAAGCTTAAGCCAAATGGAAAGTTAGATAAGTGGTTAAAGGCTTTGAACAAGTATATAGACTACACTAAGACCTTCAGTCTAGTAGTAAAACATCAGTCTATTTGTACTTTATTGGCTATATCTGCTGCAGAAGTTCTGGATATTCACCAGATGGACATCCAGACGACATTCCTACACGGATACATACAAGAAGATGTCTACGTCTATCAACTAGAAGGTTACATCCCTCAAGGCAAGGTGCATCAACTATGTAAATTG
Source organism: Diphasiastrum complanatum (assembly GCA_029204225.1). Lineage (NCBI taxonomy): Eukaryota > Viridiplantae > Streptophyta > Lycopodiopsida > Lycopodiales > Lycopodiaceae > Diphasiastrum > Diphasiastrum complanatum. The sequence continues at coordinate 27,610 of MU834147.1, read as the reverse complement.
CATAAGGCATTATACGGTCTGAAGCAAGCTCCAAGGGCCTGGTATGATAGAATAAATCGTTTCTTGTTGCAGCACAACTTCAGCTCCTGCACCACAGATTCAAATGTGTATCTAAAACCAAAGGGGCCACGCTATGTTATAATAGCACTATACATTGATGATTCCTTAATCATCAGCATTTCAAATCAGTTGTTACAAGAAACTAAGTCCTTACTCTTATCAGAGTTTGAGATGACTGATTTAGGTCCAGTCCATTACCTACTTGGAATGGAAATTCACAGAGATCACGTGAGCAAAAGGATCACCATAAGCCAACAATCCTACTTAATTAATGTACTTCGAAAATACGACATGGAGGATTGCAAGCCCATAGACACTCCTATGGATCCAGGATGCAAGCTATCCAAAGACATGTGCCCCAAAACAAAAGCAGATCAGCAAGAAATGTGCAAGTACCCTTATTAGTCTATCATAGGTTCTCTCATGTACTCTATGATTTGCACACGACCTGATCTAGCTTATGTTGTAAGCATGCTGTCGCAATTCAAATCCATGACTACAACACTGGAAAGCTCTACAAAGAGTTCTGAAGTACATTCAAGCCTCAAACCACTATGCCTTGAGTTACAATGAAAATACAGAAGCTGCACTCTCTTTGATTACCTATTCTGATTCAGACTGGGCAGGAGACGTAGATACCAGAAAATCCACCTCTGGCTACATTTGCTTTCTTGCAGGAGGACCCATTTCATGGAATAGCAGGAAGCAAAAATGCATTTCATTATCCTCTATGGAATCGGAATATGTCGCAGCTATGTCACCAGTGAAGGAGATTATATGGCCTAGAAGACTACTATAGGATCTGAGATTCCCACAGTTTGGTCCAACTATACTCCAGTGCGACAATCAGAGTTGTATAGCTCTGTCGTTGAACTGACGAACTCACACAAGGACCAAACATATAGAGGTTCAACTTCATTTTCTCAAAGAGAAGGTTCAGAACGAAGACGTTGTACTAGGTTACTATCACACAGACAGTATGTTGGCTGACATTCTGACAAAACCATTGTCAAGGGACAAACATTCTACTCTAGTAGAATTGTTAAATCTCAACTTGAGTCCTGATTTGTAGCAGCAAGCTACTGAAGGGCACCGTTAAATGAACGTTTACAGAGAAGCATGACTCAAACTGCAAACCGCAAGAAACCGCAAACCGCAACAAACGCAAACCACAAGGAGTCGTTAAAACCTGTAGGTTACTATCTACGAGCATTTGCGGAATCTTCAATGACAATGGAATGTAAAATCCCGTCGACCACCGCAAGTGACCTTCTTACGATCTTCTATGATGGAAGCTATGACCAGAGTCAACTCTCCTCAACCGTTTGAAAACGTAAGCAACCTACTTACCGCAATCAACGAAGTCGACCAGTGACAACGATTTGCAAGTTCCTACGAAGTCAACTAACAAATTTTGATCCATATCATCATTTAGCTCCGTAAGTTATCACTTACGGTTATCAATGAAGGAAGTAAACGATCACTTACAAAGCAAACGATCAACCAGCGGTTGTTCAAATGATTGCGGACAGAGTACAGCCATCATGGCCTACATCCTTGCACTACGACGCATACTGAGGATACGTTACTTTGTACTTATCCTCCTTCACGACGCTCCAATAACGGATCTACGGATCTTGTTTAAACTGTAATTACAATAAAACAAAAGACTTTGACATTTATATATATGTATCTGAGCAAAGAGAAGGGGTTATAGGTGTTGTTGAGAAAAAATAATTTGTAGATGCACAAAGTAATCAAACGACCAAAAGGTCTTAAGTAGCTAGCTCCTTAGAGTTAGTGATTGAGAGAGAGAGAGAGAGAGAGAGAGAGAGAGAGAGAGAGAGAGAGAGAGCAAGAACTGTAGCCATTGTTTCAGAATCTGTAAGTAAAAATACACGCTTATTAGCGCTATTGTATTGTGTTCCGATTCTCTCTATTATACAGATTTGCTACTGTTCAATTATTATGTTCTTGATTGAATGCAATTGTCTCTCTCACTCTCTTACACACAAACACGATTATCAGAGACAAAGGATCGCATGGCTGTCCAAGACGCCTAATGCTTCGCAATCCTAATGTTACGGTAGTCTCAGACTCCTACTCTGATAACCCAAAAGGAAAACAAGCTTTTGATTATGTTCCCTAGTCAATCCATGTTCTTGAAATCGCAGTTATTATTGTGTTCACAATTGTTTTTCTTACTATTGGTAGAGACATTGTTTACATCGTAATCGTCTCTCGTGTTTTGCTTCCATCACGGCTCCGCTGCAGTCACAATTAATCATAGACCACGTAGAACACCATTTCACATCATACACCAACATCATATATATGTGATGAGACGGAAGATGACAAGCTGTAAAGGTGGAACTACAAACTCTGCTAGGAGAATCTGGTGCGAGGGACAGAGGCCTTAGCTAGTATCATCCGTGATAACATATTACCTGGAGGCCTAAGATATTGGCCCAATCAGCAAAGGTGAGTCCTAGGCATGACATTTCTGCAGCATACAATGCAGTAGCGGAGACAAAAGTATCAAATAGCTGACACCTACTCAGGGCATTCCGAACAAATCTCTAGAAGTAGACACACTCAAGTTGGTGGACCGAGGAGGCATGTCCCTTCCCAAGTCTGGCTGTAGCCGCGTGTCTCATACCAAATATAGGACCAGTGAAAAGAACCCCAAGATAGGTGTAGGATGACACAATCTCCAACAGCTGTCCATCTAGAAAAAGCTCTTGTCACTGGATGAAAGCCATGGATGTATTGAAGACCATAATTTTGGTCTTCTCAATGTTGACTTGCAAACCCCACCTAGTACAGAAACGAGCCTTGGCATTTTGCAAGTAAATCATCTACGAGTTTTGCGAGTTTCTTTCTTGCCATTATTGAACAAAAAGATAGCACATGGTGTGGTACCTTTTTTACGCTACTACTTCAATGTTTATTATTAAGAATGTGGTTTGGTACATAGTTAAAAATGTCACAAAGTAAAAAAATTTCAAATCACTTTTTTTTTTGTCGCCTCCAAACCCAGCACGCGCCGCGGCGTGCACGAGACTGCTCGGAAAAAAACAATTGTAGCCTTCAAACCCAACACGCCGGCATGCCCGAGATCTCCCAAAAAAAAAAATTGTTATTATTATTTTTATATTTATTTCGGGAGCTCTTGTGCACGCCAGTGTGCTGGGTTTGGAGGCTGCAAATTATTATTTTTCATTTCATATAGCACGCTGGCATGCTATCTTTAAATGTTGCAAAAAAAAAAAATTTGTTCTTTTCCTTAGCATGTCGGCTTACTATGTTTGGTGGTTGAAAAACATATCCTGAAATAGTGTTTTTATTCAAAATATGATTCTCATATGTGTCAAAATAGCTTTTCTATTTTATAATTTACTCGGCTAGCACATTGGCATGCTAGGCAAATCAGCTCCAAAAAAAAATTTATTTTTTCAAAAAGTTTTTCAAAAAAACTTTATTTTTTTGAAATAAAAAATTTGCAAGCTAGCACGCCGGCATGCAATCCAAAGCTCAATGGAAATAGAAGCTAAAAAATTGACTATGGGTAGACTATGGAGTTTAAAGGTAGTTTTAGTTGCTTTGAATTCAATGGTATGACTAGGGACTAAATGGACTTGGCAGCTGGCAAAACTCAAAGGAGGATTGATTGTCAATGTCACATATTTCTTGAGAAAACATTTTTAGTTGAAAAGCACTTTCTTCGTCTAGATTCTCAACAAAGTCTAAAGGGTGTGGAAAAACAGGTAGATCAACAACAAGGGAAAGTACATCAGAAGTAACACCATATTCTTTTTCTAGACAAATAAAAATCCTATGTATATGAGAATAGCAAAAGAAAATTTTTTTATCAAACTTTTCAAGATAACTGGGGAGATTGACAAATTTATTTTTAACAATACTCAAAGGATCCTATTTTTTAATATATTCCATATAGACTTTAACCCAATCCAAGGTGCTCATAAGGTCAGTAAGGCATAAGATTCTATCATCAGGACCAGCAGCATAGCAAGCGCTATAAATAATACTAACGACATTCTGAATTTCATTACTATTACCTATAGAGTAACACAAATTTCACTTAGTCTCTCAAGAACAAACCTTTTTAATCCTTTTTACTTATAGCATAACATGTTTAAACAAAGATGGAAAAAACTTAGAGTATAGAGTACCATAAAGTGAAGCAAGTTTTAAGAGACTCAACTGTTACCTACCACCATCCCACCAAACACAACATCACGAGTTAGTTCATTGAGGGAGACATATGTCATAGCTGAGCATCAGTTGTTATCCATGTCCAAAACAAGATTCACTAACAACTTACATAAAATGTATAATCATTAGTCCAATCTTCCCTACCAAATTTTTAACACGTCGTAGGTTTAACCCTTATATCACCGTATCAGGACATTTGCCATACTGATCAATTTTAGGCAAGTATGCCTATTATTGCAATACAATAGTATAGTTAGAGCATTCTATAAAGAAGCCATAATCATTCACTAACAGTGGAAAAGATCCGGTATGATCATAGATGTCGGTAACAAGGCATATCCACGCCATACTATACCCATCGATACCTATAAAGCCTTTGGTAACTGATGGACCCTATGTAGAATCACTTGGGAAATCCATGCCATTCAACCTAACTTGATAAAATCCATGCCATCCAAGTTTACCAAACCTTGGACCCCTTCAGACAATGTAGATGCACAATACTGCATTTTTACCCATAAGAGTTGTTATGTAGTCTTTATAAGTGTGGTAATGTATGAGCATATCCATGTTTTCCAGACCCACCAACAACCCACATACTCGTAATCAAGTAAAGAGACGACTTATTTTTGTTTCTTATAGGTATCGAAATGCTAGTTTGGAAATGATTTATTTGGTATTATATTCAAGAAGAAAGTGGTGTTGAGTACCACAGTGTAGCAAGTGTTCTAGGAAAAGCTGGATGTATATAGGTTTATTAGTATCCAATCCATCAATCGAATAATAGCATAAGTATCTGGGGTTTGTATTATATATGGGATCTATAGCAATTGGATATCACAAATGCTCTTTTGACATATGATCAAAGAAATCATTAACAACAATTTTTTTCAAGGAAGAACCTTCACCTCCATTGATGAAGTTAGCTCTTTCCTTACCTTTTGCATGCCTGCACTTGCCATGAAGAACCATTGAAACACCATCATTATCCTCAAGACTAGCCAAGTTAGCACAAAGATGAACATCTCCAAGAAGCATATTAGATCTTGACCTAGATCTAGCATAAGAAAGCTTTTTAGACTTTGCATAAGATCCACCAATCTTATTGATGCTAAAAGGTAACCTTGGAAAGTTCAGACCAATCTCCTTTTCCATTCCATCCTTTTTGTTAGCCATAACAAAAGCATCAAGCTTGAAAAGTCTACCTTGTCTATTGCCCCTAGCAACCAAGATTTCTTCCTTTGTAATGAAGCAAGCATCACCACCAAAATTTACCATGTATCATTTCTCTATCATTTGACCAACACTTAGCAAATTCTTTGAAAGTGAAGGAATGTAAAGAACACCATCAAGTCTTGCTTTCCTATTAGTAGAGAGACAAAGAGGAATTGAACCAATACCTTCAATCACACACTCACCACCATTGGCCATGTGAATTGCTTTCTTGGCTCCATCATAAGTGACCAAAGAAGTAAAGAACTCCTTGTGACTAGTCATGTGTGAACTAGCTCCACTATCAATCCACCCAAAATCTTTGTCACATTCACTTGATATTAAACTTGAAGAACACATCAAACAGAATCACCACCACCTAGATCCTCATCATTAGTAGTAAAGTTGATTTGCTTGCTACCTTCATCTCTTTGTTTCTTTAAACATTCATTTGCAAAATGCCCTTTGATTCCACAATAAAAGCATTTCAACTTAGACTTATCTTTCTTTTTGCCAAAAGAATAAGTCTCACCTTGATCTTGCCCTTTAGACCACTTGCCTTTGTCTTTGCCCTTGAACTTGCCTTTGATGAACATAGCCTCCTCTTCATAATGAGATGTTGATGTAGATCCACCTCCTCTTGATTAAAGCCTATACTCCTCATTCACCAAGATCTCTTGCAAATCCACAATACTTGGCAAAGTCTTTTGAATAGCAAAACTTTGAACAAGATTAGCATGATCATCCAACAAGCCATTAAGTATAACTTGAACAAGTTCTACCCCCTTAATGCTTTCATCAATACATGCTAACTCATCATGAATGCTTTAACACTCAAAACAAAAGCATGAGTACTCTCTTCTTTCTTTCGCAAACTTTGAAAGATTTGCCTCCTAAGAGTAAGCACTCTTGATGTAGACTTGGATTTATAAAGCTTCTTCAAAGCTTCCCAAGCCGCCAAGATGATGTGCACTTACCAACTTCCTTGAGAAGTTCATTGGTAACATTCATCTTAATCATGTGTAGAGCTCTTTTAGCTCTCTTGTCATACCTCACTTGATCTTGAGGTGCTTGAGGTCTCTCCTCCACACCTGCAACAATCTCCATCAACTATTTCATCTCCAATAAGGATTCCATCCTCACCTTCCAAGTAGAATAGTTGATTGAGGTAAGCCTATCATTGCTCTCCAACATAAAGCCTCCAGTTGTAGCCATGTTGAAGTGACCTGATCTTATTCTTTCAACCTGTTCCAATGCACAGAGCACTCTCTTGAATGTCAACAAATGAACTCAAGAAGAAATCACAAAGATATGGAACCTCTCAAATCTCTTCTAGCACTTCTAACTAGAAAATCAACACATAGAATAGTGAAATCTTGATCAACCTATGAACTATCCTCAATCTAATGATTCTTGCCACTTCCTAAGATTTGAAACACACTCAAATGAAGTTCAGTAACCTCACAAACTAGAGATCCAATCAAAATCAGGGTTTTGACAAAATCACAAAAAAGTGAATATCTCAAATTCTATATGCAATTTCTAGAAACTTGATATATCTTCTTGTAGACTCCAATGAGACCTTCCTAATGCACCACATATCATCTAAATCCAGTAAACCAAGTGTGAAATCGGAATTGATCAAGTATATAACCCTATATTCAATTTTGACCTACAAAAGATCAATTCTACACATGCAAAAATGCTGATTTTGAGTAGAAATTAATCTAGCATGCTCTAGCATTGGTAACTCCTCCAAATCCTTGCTAAATGTGGCTGATCCTTTCATAACCTGAAACACAAGAGCTCTGATACCATGTGAAGGATTTCAGATCATTCAAGATCCAATCCATGTCCCTGATCTTTGGTTACAAAAAGGAGCAAACCAACAATCTTGCCAATGTAGAAAAAACAGCATCTACATACAAAATGAGATGCAAACTCTAAGAGATACTGATCAAACATAAACCAAAACATAAAATATGTTTCTTTTCCGTACAATTACAGTACCCTACTATATTTCACATGTGTGAAACCGAAAATAGCAATAAATGATCATTCTACACATAGAATTGCAAGATAACATCAAGATAGTGCACCAATGAGTAGTAGAACCCAAAGAGAACCATGTATAATGATGAATTGAGAGAGAGAAGAGAGAAAATGTGTCTCTTCATGAGTTACATCCTTTTATAGAGTCTCCAAACCCTATTTGGCCACTTGGCTTTCCCTCCAAAATGTAAACCCTACTATTTTTGGGTCTAGATTCAATGTACCCAAAGTTCAAATTTGAATCTCTCTCAAACTTGACTACCAACTTTCCCACACTTTCAAAAAGTGTTTATTGAATGTATTTTAAACTAATATAACTTCAAAAAGTTTATCTCTGAGTCTAAAATGAGTTTTGGCCTCTTATTGACAATTTACCAAAATGTGACTAAACTAGACTAAACTAGTTGAAATCTCTCACAAGTGCTACATTTCACCTACAAAGCCAAATCATGTGTCTCTTCTACAAAAGAGCTTATATGGCCTTAAACAAAACTCTCTTGATTCCCAAATATCGCCCGACACCCCTCGATTGGATGAAGATCTTTAGCCTCATACGTCCACAATCTCCGACATCTCCATCCATCCTTGATACCACCCCTCCAGTTTCCTGCCATTCTTCTTATTTCATCCTTCGAACAACGCATTATACAGTCTCTTCACATGTCTGCCATTCCATTCATTCCACCATCCACTTCATCTCATTAGGTTGCCGAGGGTGACAAACCGTTGCCCACCAATGAAACATTCGTGCAAACAGAATACGTGCCATCGCCTATCCGTGCTGATTGCACCGCACCAGAGGGCATGGTAGAACAAGAGAAACTCGTAGAAGATGATGATGCCGAAATGCAAGTCATACGGGCAACACCTCAATCAGCCCCAAGAAATTGCACCATACCGGCATACCAAATCTTGGGCACCTTTGTCCAGGATGCGGTAGCAGCCCAAATCTTATTGGACGGTCGTGTATTTGAATTGGCCACCAATAACACGAAACTGAGAGCAGAAATCACCCAGCTCTAGCAAGATCTGCAGGTGGCCACACACCATGAGCAGGGAGGCAGAGAAAGATAAGGTGCTGAAACTAGAATAACACAAAGCAGATCTCCAGAGGTATATTAAAGACCTCTTCAAATCAACAATGGATGCCTCCACATGGGTCCAAGAGGTCCAGCAACAAGCCACACAATGTCTCGTCCCACTCCAGGCACAGCTGCAACTACTCAAAACAAAAACTCAACGTCTGGGAGCAGAGGTGCAAGGCTAACAACAACAACAAGTTGTTTGGTTAGCCCAACCCATTCCCACCAATCGTCTTGTCAGCCAAAACGAGATGGATTTTTTAACGGTGCAAGTGGGACGGTATGAACAAACATTGAACAACTATCAAACGAACTTCAACAACTACCGACAACACATTGATCCAAGAGCTCCAACAAGCTAGAACCGCTCTCAAAGCCTGCCAAAGGCACATGAACAAAACCATAGCCAACCTCAGTGGTAATTCCATCGCCACCTATATTTGGAGCTGCATAGGCTAGTACAGACCAAGACAAAGGTAAAAGTACAGCGGAACTAGAGATCTAGCACCAAGAATCTGATGCAGCAAGATTCAGTCACATAGAATAAGGCCAACACCAAGTCCTCAATACAAGCCACGACACATATCCAAGCCAAGGGCAAGCTAGGGGGAAACAACAAGCTATGGGGGAGCAGCAAGCTTCCACCTCTGCCAGCCGCGACTTCCGTAAACCAAAATCATTAGAGGATCAAATCAATGACTTTTTAGTCACATATCCCTACGAATCTTCACACGGCGGCTGGCGGTGGCGTTTTCAGCCCAGACCATTAAGGGAAATGAGCTAGGATGCCTTCCAACACTACAACCCCAACCGGAATGGCGCCAGCAAATGTTCGAGAAAGACCCTGTGGCCATCAAAGCCTACATGACAAGTCCACAACAACTACGAGTTAACCCACACTTCCCCCCCATCACACAACGATCCAAATGGGCAGAGTGTGGTACACCTCTGGACCATATCACACTCCAAACCATGAATTGGCCAAAAATTTCATCAGATTATGGATGGAAAACAAATGTAGCTGAAAAGGAGGATCTCATCCAGTTTTCGAAATCATATATCAAATGTCCTGATCCCATGGTCCGCAACAACAACATTCGTCTGAGACTTAGAATTTTGATGGGCATCCTCACCAAATGTGATGACTACTTATCCCCCATCTGTTTTGATCCTAACACAACCCTGGCGTCTGAAAAAATTGAAGACCAACTCCTAGTGGCTCGACTGTACTATATAGAGTGGCATTACTAGGCGATTCCTAGACAAGCAGATTTCAAGTGTGGACTAACCAATTTTGGCTCACAGACATCCACAAGTGTTGGAGAGAGGGAGAGTAGCGAGAGTTGAGAAAGGTGTCGTAAAAAAAAAATTTAGCTCATAGGGGTAAGACGAACACGAACGAGACACGAAACATGAACGAGAAACAAACTCGAACAAAAATTGTTCGTGCACAGCGGAACGAGCTATGCGACTCTGTCCGAAAGCATGACTATGCCTATCAGAACGAACAGAACATTAGTGATGGAAATCACGGTTGTTTTTTATTACGTAGCCAAACATTAATGAAAGAAACGTCAGAAGAATAATTTGTCGTGAATAGCTAGACAAATTATGTGTCGCAAAATGATTCGTGAAGAGCTAGACAGTGCTCGACAGATAATTAGTCATGAAACATTCGTGAAAGACACGACTAAATGTCAGTCGTCTATTACCAAAAAGAGCAACTAGAAAGATCAGACAGAATGAATTATAAGCATATCAATATTAACGCAAATCTGAACGTAGAACAAAGAACTGTATCAGATTAAGTATATCAAGTATACATGTCAATAATGCGGTAGAGCACAAGACAGTAGCGGACGAAACCGCGTGCCTTACGAAGCTTATTCAAACTGTAAAAAGAAATGAAACCTTATTGCTGACAAATTAAAGAATCAATGCACAGAGCATCTACTTTTGTCTATCTCTGATAAGCTTCTCTTCTTCATTCTCTCTCGCTTACTAACTTCTTGATCGTTTGATCTTCGTTAATGAATACGCAAATGGTATTCAATATATACATAATGTTACAGGGGTGCAGATGAAGAAAGTACAGGGTGGATGTGCTGTCTGTAGGAGATCGATCTGAGGTCTGTTTTTGGCTGTTCCATCAGATTGGTCCTTGATTGAATAAGAATACAAATCCAGAAGTTGATCTTTTAGGGGCGATATCTCCTGCCCAATCTGCATCTATATAACCTTCAAGAATGGTGGCAGATTGGCTGCCTCCATAACAGATGCTCAGATGTTTTGTTTCTTGGATATATTTCATGACCTTTATGAGTGCTTTCCATGTGTTGGACTTGGATTCAACCTGGATTCAATAGAAACTGACTAAGTGAATTGATCTAGTATGCAAGATCGGGTCGAGTGCAGAGAATTGCATACATCAGTGAGTCGATAATAGTGAAATGGATACTATTTCATTTCCTCCTTTTCTACCTCGGTTTGAGGACATTGTTCACCTTAGAATTTATTTGAATTCCAAGTACCTTCTCACAAGTAGTAATTTATATGACATACCAGTCTTTCAGAAGAATAACTTCATGTTGGAAAGAATTCGTATAAACTAGTTTGATGTCTTACATTCGAGAAATTACTAAGAAGTAAAGGATTTATTAAGAAAGTGAGAAATAGATTTGACGGCCTCTGAGATACCACATTGGATCTAGATTAAACCTCAAAATTTTCCAAAATATCCCACATTTGATCGAATGGTTTTCTTTTTCCCATAGCGCGACTAGGTACTAAAACACACCATTGATCATCAGATCTTTACAGTCCTAGAATTCCCTTTCCAAAATTACTGATGTCCCATACCATCAGCTTTTCCTTCTAGAAAATCCTTAACCGCCTTATCTGATATTCTAGAGATCCATTGATCATCTAGTTGTCCTATAATCCATATAGGATATTATCTCTTGCTCCCAACACTGGAGAATCCATTTATTTGGATGACTTGCATGTCTATCAGATGGATACCACAATCCACACCTGATCTTGTGATCTAAATAGAAGAATTAACATGGTTCAATATTACATTCTGATCCTTTTTGGTTAATGATAAGTTTCGATTCCCCTTGGATCCAAGAGCATTAACTCTAGGGACAAGCTTCTATCAATTAACAGATCCAATGTAATCCATGTATCAGATTCTACTTCTAACATCACAATTGACATCCAAAACTGAGGATAACTCAATGGTTACAAAGATATCAGTTATGAATTTAACTAAATGAATTCTATCCAAGAAATTAATATTTGGTATGAAGCAATTATTTACAGGGATTAACCCAATCCTAACTACGAAATACATTTTCCGATCACACTTACTACCACTGATGTCTACTCTTCTTCCCTCCTTTAGAATTTTCAGTTCACTGAAAATCTATTTCAACTAAGGTACTAAGAAGACGTAACGACATTAGTAAATGTTTAAAATTAATTACAGTAGGAAAAAGTCTGAAACAATTTCATTTCTATCCTATACCTGGGCTGAATAATCGATATACCAAAAATCATCTACTAGTATGAAAAACACTACTAGTTTGATCTTTTGAATATAATTCACCAGAGGATTTAACTGGAAATGAAATTATTTTTTTTATTCCTATTACTTCGATTTTTTCTTTTCATTGAACTGGCATAAGAATTACCTCTTTAAAGTTGTCTATAATTAAAGAAAAGTACATAAAATTTGGATTCGGGTACTTCTTTTCCTGTATTCAATACAAAACTTTTGTCGAATAAAAAACTACTTTTAAATATTATCATTTTATTCCAATTAATTACTTTAACAAGTATCCCAAAAGCTTTTGGCTTGTACAATCTTAATGATCATTTAACTCCATTTATTGTGAGTACCAATACTTTAGAGTTAATTGGTTTAAATAGCATTGTACCAAGGAATCGAATTCCTAGACCGGGTATATGCCTGAGAACCGTACCATTTTTTTCTTTTCCGTCAAGATCGGTTTAAAAACTTCATTCCCAAAACCAATTATTTCAGCTTGACCAAAGATCCAAACAATGCTAAAGGTCCAATATTTTGGCTTAGCAAAAAGTCAAAGTGATAAAGTCCAAAAACATGCATACTGTCCCTAGAGAAAGGAAATCCAAATTCCTTGAACTCGCTATATAGGAACAATATTTGACTCCAAGGTCGAACTTTGACCATTCAACACCATGAAACCGAAATTTCTATAACTGGGTGTTAGTAACTTGAACTTCCAGAGTTGATCTAAAAAACCCATTTCGAACCAACTCAAAGCTACTAAATGTCAAAATCTCTTCATACCCGGCACGTAATTGCATTGATGCAGACAGCCAAGCAATTACCCGAATTGCTGACCATCCTCATGCACCAATCTTCTTTGAACACCTTGTACATGCATGCTAAAAAGCCCAAAAATAAGGTTTAAAAAAAACAAAAAAGCCATGGGTTCACATGAAGAAAGGGCAAAACCCTGAACTCCTCAAACCACCACTCGTTCATGCTCCAGAAGGCTTCACATCAGCCTCTTCCACACAGCTTTTCGCACTGACAAAAAACTCGCTGCCTCAACAGGCTCGCATGTTACTCGTGATTCAATTACACAGTAACACGGGCTGGACCTGATCGTCGCTAGAGCTTCACATCTCCTTCCAAATGTTCACCTATCGACTGCAATGCAACCATGGAAGAGGTACCGAAACATGCATTGTTCTGCTAGAACTATTTCCAGATGCCTGTTTCAGATCCTCACATCTAGGAAGCGCACATACACTGATCCAAGTGCATGGAGGGATCTACGAAGGAAGTGAGTACTTTCAGAGCATTAGCACGACTCCCATGCTTGTAAATAGCTTTTCATTACCACTAAACATCCTATTTATTGCAGCAGGTGATCTCAAGAAAATAACGTCCTGCCTACTGCAATCTGCCAAACAGATAATTCTACAACCTACGTCGGTCCAGAACTACAGTTCCTTTGGACTCTTACAGGATTGTGAATAAACAACAGAATAGGGATTCAACAACTGAGGTCAAAACCTGAACAACTTTCCTAATCCTTGAATACACAAAGATGAACCCGTTGCTAACTCAGCTGTCATCGTACTGGAATCCAATAGGTTCATTCATCCATCAAAGAGATATGACCAACTGAGCGTCATCTTTTGGTAGCATGGTTAGCTATTAAGCTTAATGTAACGTTCCTTAAATCCACAGCAGGTGAACGAGGCTACAAGCGTCCAACAGAGGAAAGTTTTCCAGCAAGATTCAAGATACATGCATATTTCATTCCCAATAATTATGATTTTAAACTATGCTTACCTATAGAAGTACAGGTTTGACAGAAGCAAGGAAAAACACTCATTATTTCTGGAGAAGAAAGAACATGATCTTTTCAGGAAAATTGATTAAGCCCACCCATAGTTATGCTTTAAATTTTGTTCAACGTAAAGAGAATAAACATAACCAATTAGATTTACACATGAAAATCCTTGTACACCATTTGAAAGTTTCTCAAAGAAAAAGTTGGAAATGAATTTAAGACCAATTCTAAGCAACTTTCACAAGATCAAACAAGTAGTGCACTCTACCACACTTGATAAAAGCTTGCTCCAAACAAGAATTAGTGGGTTCAAAATCCAATCAATCTTCCAAGAAATCAACACCTCCAACTAGGATTTCGGGTATCCAAGCGCTTCCACTTCCTATTCGTCATAGAGTTTGTCTCTATTCCCATCCAAGACCGCATCTTAGCCGGGCTCTGATACCAATGTAAAGACCTTAAAGGATTACCCCTAAGATGAGGATAGGAGAACACAATAAGAGAGACAATAGAGCCAAACCACCCAACCAATCCTAGATCAAAGACATGCCATGTGAAGCAAGAGGAGAAGAGAGAAACTGGTAACCTAAATCCAATATGTCGACGGGAGAATCCCTACCTCATTGTATAAGAAGTAGAGTCCTATGCATGAATCCATGCAATCCCCATGCAGGCTTGGTTGGAGCTCGCCCTGAGTCACAACCCGCATCCCCCTATAGTTATGGTGGGATTCGCCACCTCCCCTCATAGCAAGTGCTTAGACCAAGCTGGTAAAACACACTTTCATCTCTCTAGGATTTTCTCTCTCCATAAGCTTCCTTTAATCATACCTAGATCGTGTGAGGTGATTGCACATCGATCCGAGCTCTCTGGTCTTTGCTAGATCTGATCAAAGTTTTTGAGCCATAGGAACTTGGCGCCAGCTGGAATCTAGTCGCAGTGGCGCCGGGAGCAACGCTAGTGTCGGTGCCGCCGGGAGCAGTAATGGCGCTGGTGCAGGAAACAATGGTGGCACCAGTGGCGTCAGGAGTAAAGCTTGCACTTGTAGCTTTACAATAACATGAGAGCATTGCAAATGTTTGATCCTCACACAAGAGACTCTGAAATGGCATTTGAAATTCAGAGATGTCCTTTGGTTGATTTTTGTACATTGTGTATGAGTTGAGTCCATTTGTGATGGCCCATAGAGGTAGAGCGTGCAGTGGCAATTGTGTTATTTCGCCTTGCGCATGGCCATTCAATTTTACAAGTGGCCGAGCCGTTCAATGTTGGTGCAAGCACGGTTCAAAAGTACACATTGATCATTACAAGAATACATTTTTTAGAAACAAAAGCAATGAAAATAACAGGAAGTAGACTAAGCAATGAAAGCAATGACTAAATAAAATAGTAAACCAGATAACCAGATCTACTGTAGAGGACAGCCTACACAAAAGCATTCAACAATGTAGCCTTTTACTGCCATAATTGTGGAAGAAATGGAGCATGAATTCAGCTAAAAACGAGCTGCTACTAATTTGTGCTTTTGAGCAAGAAATGGAGCTCAAATGAGGTAAAACTAGTTGCGTTTTTTGAACAGAGGCCAGGAATTCAGCCAAAAACGAGCTGCTACTAATGTGTGCTTTGGAGCAAGAATTGAAGCACACAATGAGCTAAAACTAGCTGCGTTTTCTGAACAGAGACCAAAAACGAATGAAAAGAAGGATGCCATAAAACGTGACTGGTCTCCCAACTGCTAACCAGTGGTAACCATGCTCTGAGGTAAACAAGGCCTGTGGTTGCAGCTCATCCTGGCGCTCCACGCTCATCCTCGAACAGCGATTTTGCTCATTAGGATGACCAGCGTTCATATTGCCTCATCCCGGATGAGATCCTGGATGAGCATGGAAAAACAAGTCATGTGGCCAGGCTCTCTCTCTCTCTCTCTCTCTCTCTCTCTCTCTCTCTCTCCTCTCTCTCTCACACACACACACACACACACACACAATGATGTGAATGCAGTCAAGAATTAAGAAAATATCACCAGCACTAGCTGAACAAAACAGCCCCTCAATATTTATTTAATTATAATGTACTCCGGCTCACTGGAATAAACAATGCTGAAAGTTAAGCGAAGTAGCCATCTCCACCAGCTCGCCAGTATACACAATCAGTAAACAGCAGATGAACTACCTAGTTTTCCCGAAGCAGATATGCATGACATTACCATACATCTATGAAGCTCATCCAGCAGCAGTAGCTCATCTAACTCTCCCTTTTAAGGCAATCTATTTCTCATTGAGTTTTCACGGTACCCATATCATCCAATTTCACTATCACCATCCAAAAGACTAGCTGTTGTTGCTGTTTTGAGCTCCGAGATCAGGAGAAATCTCCTAGTCAAGAAGTGGTAACCAATAAGCCTTACAGGTAGAGTATGCCAATACAGCTGGAGTTTGACAACACATAATGATGAAACATAACTATCATACCATTGGCATCAACAGTCTGTTCCCAGCCTACTTTTCCCTTAAGAGACAATCCAACTGTTCTTCCTACCATGCCAAGCTGACCACCACAATATAACTTAAAAATCAATCTTCCAGGAAATCTTATCTCGAAAGACATCGACCTTCCTTTTAATTTTCTTTCAAAAGGACGTAGCTGCCTTCTAAATGTGACCAATGTTTCATTTACGATAATAAATCTAGGTCGGATTTGAAAAATATCCCAAGAATTAAGCCGGTATTATAGGAAAAGAATATCAACAACTCAATAAATAATTGATGAATGATTTCGCTAAGACTTAGACCCACTTGATTTACTCACCCATTCAGTATCGTCAGTTTCAGGTCCTAAACCTTAAGACCTAAACTCTAAAGCTCGTCCTGTTTCTGTGTCTAACTAGCTCCACCACTCGAGCCATGTGTTTTCCCAAGCAGGAGTAACTGAAGCTGATCGTAGCCTGCCAGAGCTCCTGCTCCTGCAACACCTCGCAAGATATTGGCTCCTGCCCCTCTGAACAGTGCTTTGGAACCTTCCTTTGCAACTATTTGTTGGAATGCATCTAGTGTGTTCCTGTACTTGACAGCCTCTCCTGAAGTCATCATCATCCTGCGCCGGACTGTATCAAGTGGATATGCAGCTAAACCAGCACCAGTGGTAACCAGCCAACCAAGCATGAAGCTGGCCAAGAAACTCCCCTGCACATATTGAAAAAGTGTCAGCAATGTAATAGCTATTCTGGATTCGGAAGCCGAATGCATAAGATCTAGCATCCATTATATTTTATGAAACCTTAGAGCACCTTCACACATGGATGCAGCTTCTGGTTTGGGAACACAGTATCAAAACCTACAGAAGACACTTACACAGATACGAGCTTAAACTATAGAGCATTAGATTGCAAATAGAACCTCGATTGTTGTAAATGGAAGATCCAAAAGGAGAAAGTCCGATAAAATACCTCTAGAGGTCCAACAATTACAAGAGGCTTTAAAGAGTCGTAGAATCCAAAGTAAAGGCCTCTGTAAACAATGATGCCTGCCACAGAGGCATTGAAGCCTCTATACAGACCAAGAACACCATCAGAAGCCAGGGTTTTCTTGTACACATCAATAAGTCCGCTGAATTGACGCTGTCCGCCTTTTTGGACATTCTTTGCATCACTAGACAGGCGAGTACGTGCATAGTCCAAGGAATAAACAAATACGGAGGAAGTTGCTCCAGCTGCTGCTCCAGAAGCAAGGTTGCCAGCAAACCATTTCCAGTATCCATTCCCTGTCCTTCTTGTAGCCAAAAAGAGATTTGAAATAATCTTTGAAGGAAAAAGTTGAATGCCTGCACCAAAGATCCACAGGAATCATCACTGAAAACGGACTCATCCAAAATAGTCAGCTATGCACTGTATCCTCAAAACTTTTATGTAGACGTGAAATTTGGCACTGTATAATCCCTTTTGCTCTCAAGCTTTGCATGCATCATTTCCGCTAGCGTTACAAGCCCTTTAAACGTACCTGGGTTGGGAAGTAGCGAATGACATTGGTCAGGTTGCCTCTCCACAGAGCTAGTGCACCTTCTTCCTCCACCACTCGTTTAAAACAATCTGCAATCCCTGTGTAGGGCCTTGCAAGACGACCGGATTTGAGCAATTCCCCCTGGTTTTGCACAAGCAGCTTCACCCTCTCAATTGGAGCTGCAGCAGTCTTGGACACAGAGGCTGACCCCCCCATCAAAAAATCGGTCCAAAAACTATTGTTTTTGTTTTCTGCAGGCGCAGGGATGAAGAACCGATGACCTGCAAAAGATATGGGGTAGCCCCCAGGCATGAGAAGCTGCGCCTTTGCGCATCTGTGGGCGCTTCCTGCAAAGGATGGGGATGAGGATCCAAAGTGGGTTGCAGCGGAATCCAAACAAAGTATCTTCCTCATCAGTGCACTCTGAACTACAATACTCTGACCCAACTCGCTTTCTTCATTTTTCTTCATTCTTGATTCCCCGATCTGCAAACAAAAAAGTATTCTTTGTCAGCTTGTGGACCCCCATAGTCCTGGAGAGGTACAATAATAGGAGCTGCATAGAAAAATTTCAGATTGGGTTTTGCTCTGATAGAAGATTGGGATTATTTACACATCTCTGATGTTGTATTTCTGAGACATAGTTTCATAAATAACAAGACTCAGATGCTTTGGAAGGGTTCCTACTTTTTAGCTGAAGACAGACTTAACTGATAAATTTCCTCTGTATGTCGATAAATAGAATGTTGAAGTTGCTTTGAATCTCAGCTACAACTTGAAAACACTTTGGAGGCAGATTAGTCATAGATATATATAATAATAACTGCTAATTGTCTCTGCTTCAAGCAAAAAGTTCGCAAATAATCGAATCTGAGCTGCAAGAATGAGCTTTGCCAAAGTTCTGAGGGTAGAACTCATATATACTCAAGCTCTTGATCTGTTCTTACAATCTCTTGAGATGCCGTGCAGCTGGAGAGTTTTATTTTATCCATGCCTCTTCTTAAAGGCCAACCAGATCAAATGTTTCAGAATTCTTCAAAGTCTTCGTCCACGCCTCCAGGCTCCGCTGATTCTGAGCAGCACCTGGCCGCTAAATGCATATATATATATATATATATATAATATATATTGCACCTGCATATATATATATATATATATATATATACATAATATAAATGTAACTACTTGTTTGTGCCCCTGGTTGTTTGTGCTGCACATGCACATGACGAGCAATGGGCAATTACCCACAAAAAGTGTTTATATATTTTTGGAAGCTCTATTTTTTTTGCCATTTTTGTCCAAACGTATTTTAGGTTTTACTTTGTAGTAGGGTGACATTTTTTGTGGGCAGAGGGTGACATTTTTGCCGGCACAACAGAACATTTTTTTTACGGCAAACACACATTCTCTCTCTAATATAGTTTTATACTATACTAGTAATGAGTGCCCGTTGTTGACGGGCAATGGACGGCTGACAGTCTAGGCCAACGATCTAGTAGTATGCCCGTCGATGGCGGACGCATGTGCGCGCCTGTGTGTGTGTGTGTGTGTGTGTGTGCGCTGCGCGTGTGCGTGTAGATGTGTGTATGTACATTTATGTATATGTATCTTATGTGTGCATATATGTGTGTGTATGCCCATCGTTGACGGGCGGCCAGCGATCTGGGTGACAGCCGATGATTTGGATGGCGGCCGATGGTTTAGGAGGACAACCGATGGTCGTTGACGGACGACCGATATATGTGTGTGTATGTACGTGAGTGCATGCGTTTATGTATGTGTGTATTCATGAGAGTGCATATATTTATGCATGTGTGTGAGAGGTCTAGCATAGTGTGCCCGGTGATGGCAAGCGGCCGATGTTGTGTGTGTAATCGAGTTGTATGTATGAGTGTGTGTGTGTATCTATGTGTGGATTTGCATTAGAGGGAGTTCCAAGCACCAAAAGGGTTGGTTTGTCAAGATGCTTTTATTGACTATTCAACTATTCAATGTACATGTGGCCCAATAAAGTTTTTACATCTGTGAAAGAACGTAACGTTGCTTGTTGGTCTGAAAAAATTTGGAGTTTTCCGGTAATATCTTGAACATTTCGAAACTCCCCGCTGGGCAAGGTCTGGAGTTGTGATTTGACAATACTTGCTGCCCACAAGACTCCTAACTGCCCGACTCTTAAAACTTATGGTTAGTAGTAATATATTTTGAGCAAAGCATGGTTAAACAAAATTACATGTTTTAAAGAGGGCCAACCTACAAGAAGCTGCAAAACATCATCTACAACAACATCAGCCATTAAACTACAGTGAGTAGAACAACAATAGATTTTCTAGAAGTTTTTGATATTTTTATAGAATCATAATCAAGATGTGATCATTCCAATGTATTATACACAAAGAGTAGATCATGTTTGCTTTTTACTCATCTCTATCCGAGTCCAAATAAGAAAGTTATGGCTAATCAAAGATTTTGATGATGTGGCATATCGCCATGACGCGAGAATAGACCAATTTTCTTCACCAGAATGCATATTCTCGTGTGGTGGAGATATTCCAATGGATTCTACATGAAGAGTAGATCATTTTTGCTTTTTACTTCATATCGAAAGTTATGGCTAATCAGAGATTTCTATGTTGTGGCATATTGCCATGACGCGAGAATAGACAAGTTTTTTTTACCAGAATGCAGATTCTCGCGTGGTGGAGATATTCCACATCATCAAATGCCACATCATCAAATAACATAAATGCGACATCATCAAATGCTTATCTGGTACTATAAATCTTTGATCTACCATTACTTTCTTATCTGAACTCTGATAGAGATGAGGTCAAAAGCAAAATTGATCTACTCTTTGCATAGAATATGATGATGTGGCATATCGCCATGACGTAAGAATGAACAAGTTTTTCCTTACCAGAATGTAGATCCTCGCGTGGTGGAGATATTCCACATAATCAAGTGTCGCGTCATCAAAAGCTTATCTTGTACTATAAATCTTTGATCTACCATAACTTTCTTATCTGAACTCTGATAGAGATGAGGCCAAAAGCAAAATTGATCTACTCTTTGCATAGAATATGATAAAATGTTCGTATCTTGATTATGATTCTATAAAAATTAAGAGCTTGCATTTTCATTTCATAATTGACCTCTTTTTAATTTGCATTTTCAATTCGAAAAAACATAAAAGCAAAATTCAGACCCAACTTCAAATTCTCCCTTATTTTAATAGTTTAAGGGAAGAGGATTTGAACCTCTACAAGGTTAAGCCTTGTCTTCCAAACCCTTAATCTTACACAAAGGAGTGGTTAATCTAATAACAGAGGGAACATCTTACTCAACCAAAAAGCTGGAAACATCAATACATTATCTACAAAGCAGAATAACAATAAACCTGAACATTGAGAAAAGCAATCACAGCACCTACAAGAACAAGACATATAGCATCAATAAAAAGTTGCAAAAGGAGCCCACATTGCTAAAACTTCCTTACAAAGCTCCTCAAAGTCATTCTCAGGACGACTCACAAGTATTCGACAAGCTGACATGCAAATTAGTGTGACAACATGACTGGAGAAATCTAAAAGGCTAGAGGTTCTATTTATGGAAAACTTTGATCCTTTACACATGAAATTTTGGAGAAAATTTTCTCCCGCTTGTGACGTGTGCTTTGTTTCTTGGCAACGTGCTTTGTTTCATGCGCACTATTAATATACTTCAAAAAATGAGCCAGCCACACAACTTAGACGGCGGGCAGCATCGGAAACTAAAAAAACGAAAAAAAATTCCGGTCATTTTATCATTCTCTCTCTAACATTCTCTTACTAAGGCACGATTTCTTATACAGCCCAATCAAAAACTCCTCTAATGTGTGTAGGATTTGTGTCTGATAGTGTGTGTGATTTATGTGATCGATGGTGCGTGTGTGTGTGTGTGTGTGTGTGTGTGGATTTGTGTGTATGATTTGTGAGTGTGTGTATGAGTGTGCATGTGCATGCATTGATTTCTCAAAAATTAGATATCTTTACAATTCTTTGGACTGCCTTTATGGTTCTTGGCTTGAACGCCTCTGTGCATACTGAACTGATTGGAGCCCGGTTTGTTGATACGGATTCATCTCGACGTGCAGCACTGGATGGAACAGACGGCATGCAAGACGGAACTCAAAAATGCCAAAAAGTAGTCCCATTATTGTGCCCTAGTGGCGTTCCTCCCGACATGAAGGGCGTTTTCAAACATACGACGTCGGAATTGAGCAACAACTGGTCCAGTTGAGCCCACAAACTTTTAGAAAAGCTATGTCTGGCCAGGTATAGATCATTGCATACATAAGAGATCCTATTATCGAATGATACAAGTCGCATCATCAATCACCAGTAGCCGCAAACTCCTGCAGAATCCCGCAGGCTTCAGAACATCAACCTTGAGTAGGAATTTTCAATTCTACAAATTCTGCCATCGCTGATCGCTCTTGACTTTCTCCTGATTCATTGTCCAAATTTGGCCACATTCTAGTTGTTCCAATTCATTATTTTGTTCCAAGAGAGCATCGTTATGTCACCTAACGTCCCAAGGTTGACTGCTTTTTACTGAATCCGACCAATTTCTGGCTTGACAGGCCTAGAATACCAAGACTATGTTTAGGGATTTTGGTTCGGATGCACGTTTTCGCTATGAGTACTAAACCGTTTGGAGCCCAGTTTACCTTTGTGGGTTCATCTCGACGTGTAGCACAGGATTTGAAAAATGGACTCCGTTCGGCGACACTAGACTCTGCAATGTTCGAAAGTAGTCCATTTAGTGGCATTCCCCCTGACAGAAAGTGCGTTCTGGACAAACAGAGTCAGAATTAAGCTGGCAAATGGTCCCAGTGGGTTAGTGTCGAGCCCACAAACTTGTGGACACCTCCCATCCAAAGTTCTGACCAATTTTTACTGGATCAAGCCATTTCTTGGCTTGATGAGCCTAGAATCTCAGCACTACGTTTAGGGTTTCTGGTTCGGACGCACGTTTCACTATGAGTACTGAATCATTTGGAGCCCAATTTAGTGTTGTGAGTTTGTATCGGCTTGGCAGCACAAGACAGAATAGATGGTTTGAAAAATGGACTTTGTTCGACGACACTGGGATTCTCGGGAATGCTGGAAAGTGGTCTATTTAGTGGCATTTCCCCCGGCATAAAGGTCGTTTCCCGGACAAACGGTGTCGAAATTGAGTAGCAAAATCGTCCCGTGGGTTCATGTGAGCCCACGAACTGTGGACACCTAAATGATGGATCAACAGATTGATTAGTAATCGGTGCCAGGAATACGTCTCATGTGCATGCCAGAAAACTCCACTTTGATTCGTGAAAGTGTAACAGAAGTCCACACTAG
This sequence comes from Diphasiastrum complanatum, assembly GCA_029204225.1. Taxonomy (NCBI): domain Eukaryota; kingdom Viridiplantae; phylum Streptophyta; class Lycopodiopsida; order Lycopodiales; family Lycopodiaceae; genus Diphasiastrum; species Diphasiastrum complanatum. The sequence goes on along the minus strand of MU834147.1, from coordinate 4,244 downwards.
TGATCCATTCACATCCTTGAGGATTAGATTTCTTGAACCGTGATCCAAATGGAGGCTGGCATTCTGTCCAATAGGGAGATCTTGTGTGTGTGTGTGTGTTGTGTGTGTGTGTGTGTGAGAGAGAGAGAGAGAGAGAGAGAGAGAGATAGGAGAGAGAGAGAGAGAGAGAGAGAGAGAGAGAGAGAGAGAGAGAGAGAGAGAGAGAGAGAGAGAGAGAGAAAGAGAGAGGGGGGATTTTTTTTTTAAATCTACTTGTGTGTGTGTGTGTGTACGCCCAAAAAGGAAAAAAAAAATGGCTTATATGTGTTGTTTTTCTTACCATTCAAAAAAAAAAAACATTTTTTAGCTTTTTCTAGAATGTGACAACTTTTGTGGGTAGAGCATGACATTTTTTATGGCACAACGTGTGCATGCATTTGGCCTCAGCCTTGCTTTCGCCCCTCACCATGGCAAGGCCAATATGGACAACATGAGTCATTGCCATCAAATTGTCCACCGCTCATCCTTTGGAGGCAACATTTTTCTGAGTAAATTGCGACAAAATATGTATTTATGTAATTAGTTATATAGTTTCTGACAATGCATTAAAAAATAAAATGAGATCAGATCAGTTTGTCTATAACACACAAGAAACTACCAAGCTTACCCAAACAACTTTGTGGTGCTCGCATCCGACCACCCGTACTTAATTTTCAAGTTCAAAAGTAACAAACAACCTCGCAACTCTAACATTTGCCCATGCACATACAAAGGAGTGGATGCTAAGCCACGCATCATCTCTTCTTCCCTTCTCAATGTGGCCTCGGGTGGGTTCGTGAAGAATGCATCCATCATGCCATCCATGTCCCCCTTGTGATCATCTGTTCTGAATGGCACATCCTCGTCTATTGTGTCTCCTTGGGACATATCTTCATGCAAGTCCATGGGTGGTGCATGCAAGAAAAGTGGTGGCTCTCGTGCGCTTGCACGTCTGAATCTTGCGGATTGCATGGCAACATCTGGTTGAATTCTCCGATAGTCATGTGATTGCGAGTCATCATCCTACACATTACAAGAGAAAAAACAGTCAAGAACAACAAAATATTCTCTCCAATTGTGAAGACCACCAAATACATACATGATAAGGGTACATGATAAGGGTTAGCAATACAAAGTGCTTTGCAAATCAGAACTCACCGAAGGACCGCCTTCGGGCCGCACAAGTAATGACTCTCTCTCAATCTGTCCATACATGTGAACGTGTGATATAGTCATATGTTGCTCTCGTCGCAGTGCATACTTGACAAAATTTCTAGAATTCACACATGTGGGGATGATCCACAAGATGATAGATCTTATAAGATTTATGATCAACACAATAACCTAATTCTAGATTGAATAGCAAGATCTAGTACATAACTTATGGCTTAACCACAATCTAGCATGCTAAGAATCAAAGAATGATATCAATGAATAAAAAATGAGCAAAAGTACAAGAAATCAATGTATGAGCATTAGTCTCAACACGAGTTAGAGAGAGAAAATGAGAGAGATATCAAGCAAAAATGGTGTAGATCCAAAATGGCATGAGATAGCTACAAAGATTTGGTTCTTCATCAAAAATCATGTGAATAGCTACACATACTTATGGAGTTTGAGGTAGCTTGAGGTAGAACCACATCCATCCACCTTTCAATGACATCTAAAGTGAAAAGTAGAGTCTATGTGACATTTGTCACATCTCATGCATGTATCTCTACCTACTTTTACCAAGTGTCCTAGTTCTAACTAGAATTGTACAAATCATCATGCATGTGTCCATTTCACTTTGTGCATGCCTTGCATGTCACTATGGATCACTTACAATAACTACATGTGATATGCCACAAGTTTCTACAAGCATAATATTGCTATTTCTAAGTCTACAATCTATATGCAAGCTATATTCAACCAACTAGATATGTCAAATCCATATAGCTCGAGTTCTATCTAGGCCAAATTTGGAATTTACAACTCTTGATCCAAAGCACTTCCTTTGTTGTAGTAGTGAGTGCCTTATACTCAGCTTCACAAGATGAGAGTGATACAGTATCTTGCTTTTTGGAAAGCCAAGATATCAAGTTTCCTCCAAGATATATGTTATAAGCATTTGTAGATTTTGATCTGCTCTATCAATTGCAAAATTCGAGTCAGAATAGCCAATTATAGAAAGATCTTCACTTTTATACAACAAACCATAATCAAAATTTGAAGATATGTATCTAAGCACTCTCTTGCCATTTTCCAATGATGAATAGTAGGATTTTGCATAGCTTGGCTCAATTTATGAACACTAAAACTTATGTCAGGTCCAGTTATTGTGAGCCAAATTAAGGAGCCTATAAGACTCCTAAAAAGAGTGATGTCCAGGAAGGATCTTTCATCACCTTTGTTAGGGTCTTTTACAATTTGCTCCATAGGAGTTTCTATACTCTTACAATCTAACATATTGAACTTTTTTAACATTGAAAGAGCATACTTGGATTGACATACAAAAGCTTTATCTTTAAGAAAGTCAATCTCTAATCTAATATGTAGTGAAATTTTCCAAGATCTTGCATCTTGAACTCTTTTCCAAGTGCAATCTTGGTCCCCTCAACTAACTTGATACAACTTCCTATTAGAATGATATCATCAACATAAATAAGAAGGATGACAATATCTCTATTTAAAAACTTGACATACAAGGAAGGATCATAGTTACTAAGATTAAATCCTAGTGACTCAAGAAAGGTGTTACCACGACCTTGGAGCTTGCTTTAGTCCATATAGACTTTTGAAGAGCAAGCAAACTTTGTCTTTGTCATGGATGAACCCAATAGGCTAATCCATATAAATCTCTTCTTCTAGATATCCATTAAAAAATGCATTAGAGACATCTAGTTGAAGAACTTGCCAATTGAAAAAACAAGCAATAGAAATTATGATTCTAATTGATACCATCTTTGCAACTGGAGCAAAAGTCTCCTCATAATCAAGTCCATAAACTTGAGCTGCACAAAGCCTTGCCTTGTACTTGTTGATTGTGCCATCTTGATTATACTTGACACGAAAAACCCACTTGCAACCAATGGTGTGCTTGTTAGATGGAAGATCCACAAGCTCCCATGTCTTTGTTGGCCATCAAAGCATCATATTCCTCCTTCATGGCAAGAAACCATTCCTTCGAATTGAGTGCATCATATACATCCTTTGGCTCCTCATGTGAAATAAAATAAGCACCATTAGTAGAGTTGAGTTCCACTTGCTTGCCTACCAATACTTTTAGAAGAAGAAAAAATGAACATCCGAGTGTATAAGCTCCAAAGGATGAGTAGTCTTGATAAAAGACTTTTGATATGGCTTTCTATGTGATTTTGCAATAGCACAAGCCTCACAAGGCTTGAAATCTTTGGAAAGTGATTTTGGAAGGCCAATAGCCTTCTCTTTCTTGACCATAGAAGACATAGACTTAAAGTTAGGATGCCCCAACCTTCTATGCCACAACTCCTCCTTAGATAAAAGAGCAACTTCACAAAAGTTTGCATTCTCATAAGAATTCAACTTGAAAATTTCACCATATCTAGATCCATTGGCTAGGACCTCATCATTTTTCTTGATAAAGCAAGTATTGGAATTGAACTTTACATCACAACCACTATCAAGCAACTTTCCAACACTAATCAAGATCTTTGTAAGTTTAGGAATGAAAAGAACATTGGAAAGTGAAAGAACTTTAGAAGAAGCAAGTTTCAATGGTATGTTGCCAATTCTCTCAATAGAGCACTCATGATCATTTGCAGTGTAAATAGATCTCTTAAGTCCTTTGTAAGGTACAATTGAGTCAAAAGACTCCTTTGAACAGCACATATGTGAAGAAGCTCCAATATCTATGTACCAAGCTCCATCTTTCTTGAAAGGTGAATGAAGAAAAAACTTGACACCATGAGTGATCCTTCTCCATCACTTGCAACAAAATCTTCTTCAATCTCTTTGGAGAGATTTGTTGGGTTCTTCCAAAAAGTATGTGAATAGCTACACATATTTACGGATTTTGAGGTAGCTTGAGGTAGAACCACATCCATCCACCTTTCAATGACATCTAAAGTAAAACGTAGAGTCTATGTGACATTTGTCACATCTCATGCATGTATCTCTACCTACTTTTACCAAGTGTCCTAGTTCTAACTAGAATTGTACAAATCATCATGCATGTGTCCATTTCACTTTGTGCATGCCTTGCATGT
>MU834146.1:12500-49153 GCA_029204225.1 Diphasiastrum complanatum | reverse complement strand
GGGCGAGTTTGCTTTTGTAGCATTCCAATCAAGTTTCTAGCTAAAAATCTTGTTGATTTATGTGTAGAAATTGGATCTTTGTGATCAAAACATCATTTGTATGCATTTCAATTGAAGTAGGGCAAATTCCCTCTGTACTTATCAGAATAAGGAGACAAAAATTGTTTTGGAAAGAGGGAGATGCAAGATCCAACAAGATCCTATTAGTTTTCCATTCTAGCATATAGTTTTTTGATTCAATTTCTTGCTTCTTCATGTCAAAAACTTCAAAATTGATGTAACCCTCTGATTTTCAGTTTGCTGAATGATTCAAGAGTGTATTTCAATCTTAGGAGTGAGGGAAAAGCAAGTATATTGAGGTTTGGTCTTGGTTTGATCAAGAAATCATAAAACTAGTGGCTAAAATTAAGGAAAAAGTGAGGAAAAGAGAGAAAAAGTAAGGTTTTAGGTTCCAAATCTTTGTGATTTCTTCTTGTGTTTCATTTGTTGATTCAAGAGAGTGCTTAGTGCATTGGAACAGGTCAAAGATCAGAGATCAATCATTGCAACATGGCTACAAATGGAGGCTACATGTTGGAAAGCAATGATAGGCTTACCTCCCTCAACTATTCTACTTGGAAAGTAAGGATGGAGTCTTTGCTTGAGATGAATGAGTTGATGGATATTGTTGTAGGTGTGGAGGAGAGACCTTTGGCACCTCAAGAACAATTGAGGTATGACAAGAGGGCAAAGAAAGCCCTTCACATGATCAAGATGAATGTGACAAATGAGCTTATCAAAGAGGTTGGTAAGTGCACATCATCTAGTGAAGCTTGGGAAGCCTTGAAGAAGGTTTATGAATCCAAGTCTACTTCTAGAGTGTTGACTTTAAGAAGGCAAATCTTTTCTTGTATGCAAAAGAAGAGTGAGAATGGACATGCTTTTGTTTTGAGAGTTAAAGCATTGAATGATGAGTTAGCATGCATTAATGATGGCATAAATAATGAGGAGCTTGTTCAAGTGATTCTCAATGGCTTGTTGGATGATCATGCTAATCTTGTTCAAAGTTATGCTATCCAAAAATGTTTACCAAGTGTTGGAGACTTGCAAGAGGTCTTGTTGGCTGAAGAATTCAGGTTGCAAGCAAGAGTGGGAGCATCTTCTACATCTCAAGGAGGAGAAGAGGAGGCAATGTTCTCTAAAGGCAAGTTCAAGGGCAAAGGTAAAAGCAATTGGTCTAAAGGGCAAGACCAAGGTGAGCACTCTACTTTTGGCAAAAAGAAGGATAGATCTAAGCTAAAATGTTTCTATTGTGGAGTCAAAGGGCATTTTGCTAGTGATTGTTTTAAGAAAAAGAGGGATCAAGGGGAAAAGCAAACCAATCTAACTATTGATGAGGGTGGGGATGAGCTTCTTTCAAATGATGCTTTTGTTATGTCATCTTGCTTGTTGGCTAATCATGGAGACATTGATCCTTGGTGGATTGATAGTGGAGCCACTTCTCATATGACATATCATAAAGAGTATTTTTCATCTTTAATGGCATTTGATGGTGATAGGAAGGTAATCTATACCGCAAATGATGGTGAGTGTGCAATCAAGGGGATTGGCACAATTCCTATTTCACTTTCTACAAATAGGAATATAGAATTGAAAGATGTTTTGCTCATTCCATCCATTACCAAGAACTTACTTAGTGTAAGCCAAATGCTTGACAAAGGATTCAAAGTTGAGTTTGATGGTGATGCTTGCTTGATCAAAAAGGGGTGTAGTATCATTGCAAAAGGGAAAAGGCAAGGGAAATTGTTCAAGCTTGATGCATGTGTTGTTGCTAACCAAGTTGGATGCATGGCAAATGAACAAATGTCAATTCAAGAGGTATGGCATAAAAGGATGGGACATCTCAACTACAAGGCCTTGGAGGTAATAGCCAAAAAGGAGGTAGTAAGGGGACTTCCCAAGTCTCTTACTTGCTTGAATCATGTTTGTGAAGAATGTGCTTTGTCTAAATCACATAGATTGCCATATACTAGATCTATATCTAGATCTAAGATGCCTTTTTCTCTCTTGCATTCGAATATTCATGGTGTTACTACAATTAGCAATGGAGGTGCTAAGATGTATGTAACTTTCATTGATGATTTTAGTAGATTTTGTTGGGTTTATCTACTAAAGAGCAAGGATGAGGTGTTTGATGTGTTTGTCAAGTTCAAAGTTGCTATTGAGACTCAATTTACAACCAAAATCAAATGCTTGAGGAGCGACAATGGTGGTGAATACATTTCTAACAAATTCAAAGCCTTTTGCGATGAGCATGGGATCAAGAGGGAGTACACATGTCCAAGAACACCACAACAAAATGGAGTGGCCGAGAGGAAGAATAGAACCTTGTGTGAGAGTGCAAAGGCAATGAGATTGAATGCTAATCTTCCTAAACCTTTTTGGAGTGATGCTTTGTTGTGTGCAAATTTCCTATGCAATAGATGGCCAAGTGTTGTATTGGAAGGAAAAACCCCTTTTGAAGCTTTGTTTGGTACGAAGCCTAATGTCAAGTTTCTAAGAACTTTTGGATGCATTTGCTACTTCAACATTACTCTTGATGATAGAACTAAGGAGGATCCATCTTCAAGAAAGGGCATTTTTGTTGGTTATAGTGAAGTAAGCAAAGCATATAGGATTTATGTTCCTTCAATCAAGAAAGTGTTCACAAGTAGGGATGTCATTTTTGATGAAGGTAACATTCCAAAAGTTGTTTCAAGTGATGATGGTGTTGTTGCAACTAATGTGCTTGATGACAATGGAGTTGATGACACATTGGATGTGGATGTTGAAGAAGCCTCTTCAAGTCAAATTCCAAGGAGAACTCCAAGGCATAAAGTGAAACCCTCAAGGCTCACTTATGATGGCAAAGGTAAGCAAGTGGTGGATGGATCCAACTATGCTTTCCTAACTTCTTTTGATGTACCTTCATGTGTAGATGAAGCAAGGCAAGAAGAGGAATGGATCCAAGCAATGGATCTTGAGTTTGAAGCACTTATGAAGAACAACACATGGAGATTGGTGGAGCTTCCAAAGGGCAAAAGTGCAATTGGATGCAAATGGATCTTCAAGGTAAAGACAAATCAAGATGGATCTATCAACAAGTTGAAGGCAAGGTTGGTGGCTAAAGGTTATGCTCAAGAGCATGGCATTGACTATGAGGAAACCTTTGCACCCGTGGCAAAGATGGTGAGCATAAGAGTAATCATTTCCCTTGCAACTCTTTATGGATGGGATCTTTGGCAATTAGACATTTCTAATGCTTTCTTGAATGGTGATCTTGAAGAGGAAGTCTACATGGAGCAACCCGAGAGCTATGTTTCTCATAGCAAGCCTAATCATGTGTGTTTTCTACAAAAAAGTTTGTATGGTCTTAAGCAAGCACCAAGGAGTTGGTATGCTAGGCTTAACTCTTTTCTACTTTCTCAAAACTTCACTATGAGTGAGTATGATCATTCACTTTACTTTAGAATTAGTGCTAATGATGTTACAATCCTTCTAATTTATGTGGATGACATTATTTTAAGTGGAGGGAACAAGGAAGATATAGAAGATATCAAGAAAGCACTAAAAAAGGAATTTGAAGTGCATGATCTTGGTCTTTTGAGCTATATCTTAGGAATAGAAGTAATTAGAACTTCTCAAATCACTTTTATTTCACAAGAGAAGTATGCTATTTCTATTCTCAATAGATTTCATATGGTAGATGCAAATCCTATTGATACACCTATGGAATCACATGTAAAGCTAACTATAAGAGGTAATGAAAGATCCTTCGAGGACATTACTCTCTATAGGAAGCTAATAGGTTCTCTTATATATCTAACCATCACAAGACCTGATTTATCTTATTGTGTTGGTAGATTAAGCCAATTCATGCAAGATCCTAGCATAGAACATTGGAAACTAGGAAAGAGGATCTTGAGATACATCTCGGGAACAAAAGATTTTGGCATTGTTTATAGAGGCTCATCACCTAACTTATTTGGTTTTTCAGATTCAGATTTTGCAGGAGACCTTATGGATAGAAAATCCATAAATGCACATGCTATTTTCATAGGTGATGGAGCTATCTCATGGATGTCGAAGAAACAAGCAACTATATCACTTTCTTCTAGTGAGGCCGAGTACAAAGCTTTGACATCATGCACAAAGGAGATGGTGTGGATCAAGAGGATGATTATGGAGCTTCATTTGCTGGATTTTTCAGAGAGTCCAATCATCTTTTGTGACAACCTTTCAGCCCAAAGTCTAGCAAGCAATCCGGTTTTCCATGCAAGGAGCAAACATATCGAGGTGGCTTACCATTTTGTGAGAGAACAAGTGTTGGCAAAAGAGATCAAGCTTGAACATGTCCCATCAAAGGAATGTGTGGCTGATATCTTTACCAAAGCATTGGGAAAGGACTTATTTTTCAAGCATAGAACAAGTCTTGGTGTACTTTCTAAATCTATGCTAAAACTAGTTGAAGAGGGAGTGTGAAAAATTGTCAACTAGTAGTATTTTCCTAACTTGAGATTTTGTAGGCCTATGGCCAAATAAAAGTTAGAGATAGGTTCATACATGTATGTAGAGGCCCAAAGTATGTGTACACTACTTTTGAGGTCACATTAATTAGAGGAGGTCGAGTGTGGAGCTCTTCTATTGGCTCATAATTTGGTGCATTCCTATTTGACCAAATTTCTAGGTATATGGGTGAATCCTATTGGACCCCAATTTTAGCCTATCATAAGACAAGTGGCCAAGAGGCACTATGGCTGCTATAAATAGCCATCTCCACGAGTATGTACACATCTCATTTTCATTCTATTGAATGAATGTTATGCTCTTTGAAGGTCCATCTTCTTCTCTCTCACTTTTTTGTTCATATCTTGCATTCTAGCCACTAGAATTGTGATTTCTTTGTTGCTATGGCTTCACACGTGTGAAATGCAGGTTGTAGGCTCTGAAGTACGGACAGGGACAGCAAGTTTCTGTTTGTGGAAGCTTATGATCAGATTTTGATGTTTAGTTGATGTTTAGTATGCTTAACATCACAATTTCTATCATTTTTTCAATCTAGATGTGCATAACTTCCATGGCCAAGATCTTTATGAAACTTTAGCATCTTTTGGATCTGAGTTTTTCACAATTGAGATGGCCCTCGGGATTGAAAGTAGCATCCCTCAATCACTCACATAAGGGCAATGTGGGCCCTTCCCCTGTAGGGCTTCCTGGCGAGACCAATCCCCCGTCGGGAATTTTTCCCCTATCAAGGATTATGCTAAGATAGCAGCACCGCTTAATAATCTGACAAAAGGAATTGTTAATAAAAAGAAAAAGAGGAATCAACCTAGTCTGCTTGTTGTTTAAAACGAGGAATTGAATCAATGTTTTGAAAAACTTAAAACAATGATTGTTTTAGCTCCCGTGTTACAAATTGCAAATCCAGATTTACCTTACATCATGAGAACAGATGCAAGTGATGTTGCAGTTGGAGTAGTTCTATTACAAATGGATAGGCCACTAGCATTTGAAAGCAAAAAATTCACTAGTTCTCAGTTGTGTTATACTACACAGAAAAAGGAATTGTTTGTTGTAATACATGCACCTAAAACCTGGAGACACTACTTGTATGGTAGTAAGCTTGTAGTGTATATGGATCATCAACCTCTTAAGTATTTTTGTAATCAACATGATCTTCGGGGGAGAAAAGCTCGATGGGCTGAATTGATGCAAGAATTCGATCATGAAATCTGTTATATAAGAAGCAGCTCTAATCAAGTTGCAGATGCTCTTGGTCGGATCGATCTGAACGAGTTGTCATTCACCCAGATTTGTACGGATCTATATCTTTCGTTGAGAGGAAAATATGAATCAGATTCCCATTTTGGTCACATTTGGAACATTGTTTAGACTGGAAGAAATGTGGAAAGTGTTGAGTCAAAAACACATGAGACTCAACTAACTAAGATAGATAAGAAAATGTGGAACAGTTCACCATTCGAGATGGATTACTATTTTTTAATGGAAAAGTTTGCGTACCTAGTGATGATGAGCTCAAATGGAAGATTTTGTTTGAATGTCATGACATACCCTATGCAAGATTTTGTTTGGCTAAGAGAGAATATTTTTGGCCAAAGGAATTCCGCACCTTGGTTGAAATGAAGTCGAATGCTATATTAATTTTATGAACGTAGATCAGTAGTACCTGACTACCCACTAGAGGATTGTAGGAGTGTTTCAGCTGGCAATGCCCAGCGAACGCATCTGAACTCCATCCGAATCTCGAAAAAGAGTCGCGAATGTTTCGTGAATTTTTCTTCTCACGATTCTCATCATTCGTATCGGAGCACCGCTCGACTCCCAACAATGGTATCGTATCAGAGCCCTAACTTGACTCTCATCATTAACAACATATGACTCGACATATATGCTAAGCTTAACACTTCTCTACTTTTTCAAGATTTCATTATGAGTGAGTATTATCAGTCACTTTATTTTAGATTGAATATACCAAAAGTGTTGGAGATCATGTTGATATGAGTTGATCTCTCACATGTGAGGGTGCCATGTGATCATCCCTTGAACTACTCCTAAAATCTGCCCCTAATTTAGAGGCATCCAATCAAATTGCACCTCTTCAAAGTTCAAAGATTCAAATGGCCTTATCTACTCATGAGATTTGGTACTAGACTACCTAGGCCTATTCTTAACATGTGGGAATAGGCTTCACACATGTAGAATCACTCTATGTACAATAGAATATAGTTTAGCTAGGCTACTATTTGCATACTTTTCACACACATAAGAGAGAAGGGTACTTGAAAAAGCATCGGAAAGGCCAGGACAGCATCAGACAGATTGAAAATCTATTGAGTGGAAAAAGTTTCACAATTTTTTTTTTTAATCTTTGTAAAAAGTGTCATTTGTCAAAGAGTTGTGCCAAGAAATCTCTCATTTGTTTGTTTGGGGTACTGCAAATCACACCAGACAGTGTCTAGTACTGCCATTTAGAGCTTTGAGGCTTCATAGCTTTCACATTATTGATATCTACCTGTTTGAACGATCACTCATTTTGAAATCTAAGCAAAGAGGAGGAGGCGTAGCCGCCGCGCCGAAGTAGGGAATTTGGAAGATTTCCTCTACAAGTTCTTATATCCTCTCATTTTTTTCAATACCAATATCATATCCAAGCGCGCTAGCTGAAGAGAAACCCGAGCAGTCATACATCTCATGTCCGATATCGCATGTTCGTACCGATATCGGATCCAAGCGCACAAGCTAAAGATAATTCTGAGCAGTTGTACATCCGCGCTCCAATCTGATATCGCATGCTCCAATATTGGATCCACGCGCACAAGTTAAAGAGGATCCTGAGCAATCGAACTTCCACGCTCCATTCCGATATTAGGTGTATAACCAAAAAAAAAATATTATACAGTTCTGTGGCATGATAAAATTTGGAGACTAAGTTGTGTGCTTAGACTGAGCCATTTTTGTGATCCGGACTTGTCTATCCAGTAATGGCAATTCTAAGCGAGAGTGTCTTGAAGATAAAGCGGATAAGCAATGTGCAATATGTACCTGGCTTAGCTAACAATCTACTATCTGTTGGGACGATGGCTGATCAACAACTCAAGGTTGAGTTTGATGGCGACAAATGTCTTGTCAAAGACATCAAGAATCACTACAAAGTGATTGCTACAGGAGCTAGAGTCAACGGGAATCGACTCTACAAATTGAATGTGAGATCTTTTGCTCAAGCTATGGTAAGCACGGTTGATAGTCGAAGTGATCTTTGGCACCAACGATTTGGTCATATTAGTGCTCAAAGTTTATAGATTCTCAAAAGAGGTAATCTAGTTATAGGATTGCCTGATAGTTCTTTTGAAGGAAAAATTTGTGAAGGTTGAATTTTGGGAAAACAACATAGAGAGAGGTTTCCCAAAAGTGGAGCAAGGAGAGCCAGTGGCATCCTAGACCTTGTCCACAGTGATCTATGTGGACCTATGCAGACTAGATCTCTTAGTGGCTACTATTATTTTATCACCTTCATTGATGATTATAGCATATGCATTTGGATTTATTTCATAAGCAAGAAATCAGATGCTTTTGCTAAGTTCAAGGAATTCAAGACATTAGTTGAAAAGCAAACAGGATGTTGCATCAAAACTTTGAGATCTGATGGAGGTGGCGAGTATTTTTGACAGAATTTATTGATTTCTGCAAAAATCAAGGGATCAAGAGGCAACACCTTATTCACCACAGCAAAATGGAGTTGTAGAACAAAAGAACAGATCTATTGTTGAGATGGCTAGGGCGATGCTCAAAAGCAAGGGTCTGCCAAACACCTTTTGGGCAGAAGCTTGTAGCACAGCTACGCACATCCTGAATCGGTGTCCTACAAAATCCGTGGAAGGTAAGACACCTCATGAAGCTGTTATTGGAAAGAAACCTAATATTTCTCATTTGAGAGTATTTGGTTGTGATGCTTATGCTCATATTCCTAATGAGAAATGAAGGGAATTGGATGCAAAATCTATCAAGTGTATTTTCCTTGGATATGATGAGAAGGCCAAGGCATACAAGATGTATGACACAAATGCACAGAAGCTTGTAGTTTCTAGGGATGCCACGTTTGACGAGACGGGCCAAGGTGAACAGTCTGAAGTAATCACTGAACCTTTTGATGAGGGAGCGAAAGTACAAGTCAAGAAGGAAGTGGATTTTGATATAGAAAATCCTTTGGACAAAGGCAAGCCTAATGCTGAAATTCCCAAGAGAGTACCTAAATGGTACTTATCAGTCACAGATGGTGCAAAGAAGGGAGATACTCCCGAATCTAGTGAGCATGGAGAGCTTAGAAGATCAAGTAGAAATCGAAAACCTCCTGCAAGATTAGAGATGAATTTAGCCCTAATGGGATCCATTTTAACGGCTCAAGAACCTAAAACTTTCAACGAAGAAAAGGAACACAAGGAGTGGCATGCAGCTATGGAAACAGAAATGGAGGCTATATTGAAGAACAAAACGTGGGACCTGGTTGAGCTACCTGATGGTAAGGCGCCTATCACATGTAAGTGGATCTACAAGACGAAGTATGGAGCAGATGGGCAACTCAACAAGTACAAGGCACGATTAGTTGCAAGAGGTTTTGAGCAGCAAGAAGGTATAGACTTTGAGGAGACCTTTGCACATGTAGCCAAAATGGCAACTGTTCATTCTATCATTGCAATTTCTGCTTTCTATGGTTGGAAAATCTAGCAAATGGACATCAAATATGTTTTTCTTAATGGAGTATTGGATGAAGAGGTATATTTAGAGCAACCTCAAGGGTTTGTTGAGCCAGGAAGAGATCATTTGGTTTGTAAACTCAACAAATCCATATATGGATTGAAGCAAGCACCACGAGCATGGTACTCTTACATTGATGAGCACTTCAAGCGAAGGGGAATGGTAAAGAGTGATGTTGGTCCTAATTTTTACATTCTAAGGCAAGATTCAGATATAGTGTTCATTGTGTTATATGTGGATGATTTGATTATTATAGGAAGTACTGAGAGGTTAATTAATGAAATCAAATCAAATCTTTCCAATGCTTTTGACATGAGTGATCTAGGATTGATGCACTACTGTCTTGGCATTGAAGTATGGCAAAACAAAGACATGATCTTTCTTACACAAAGCAAATATGCACGAGATTTGCTTTATAAGTTCAATATGCAGGATTGTAAGCCCTTGAGTACACCTATGGATGTCAACATGAAGCTTATTGCATATGATGAATCTGAGAAAGTGGAGGCTTATTTGTATAGACAACTGGTGGGTAGTTTGATTTATTTGACACATACACGACCTGATATTTCTTATGTTGTTGGTGTTGTTAATCAATTTATGCAAGATCCTAGTCAAGCACACTGGAAGTCTGCTAAACGTATTCTCAGATACATTCGAGGGACATTGAATTTTGGTTTGAAGTATGATCAGCCTGAAGCGCCAATGTTGGTAGGTTATACAGATGCTGATTGGGCAAGTAATATTGATGACAGAAGATCTACCAGTGGTCATACATTTAGTTATGGTACAGCTGCAATTTCATGGAACAGCAAAAAGCAACCTACAATAGCTTTATCATCAACGGAAGCTGAATATCGAGCACTCAGCAATGCTACACAAGAGCAGTATGGTTACGAAAATTTCTTGTGGATTTAGGTTAGCCACATGTGGATGTGACTACTATATCTTGCGACAATCAAAGCTGCATTCACCTTGCCAAAAATCCAGTTTTACATGCTCGAACCAAGCACATCGAAATACACTATCATTTTATTCGAGACATGATCTGATGGCATGATGTTAGCAGATACATTTTAGGTCATGGCTAATCTGACACTCTTGTATTTCCCTGATTAGTTGTAGATGCTTAGTCACTCTAATCTTAGATTTACATAGAGCGACTATACTTACTATATGATACTTGACATATAGATCAACAGAGTACACATATAGTGTAAGGTAGTAGTCTGATGCAAGTAGCAATCAAGACGAAATACAGAATACATGTCCGCCTACGTGCGAAGACAATTGTGTCTAGGATCTGTAGATCCAACTGTCCGCTAGTAAAGGAGACGATTGCTCGTGAGAGAACTGTATTTCTCCCATGCCAATGCACTGTGTGGATTTGCATGCAGTGCTTGAAGAAATCAGAGAAAGATCAATATAGATGATTTTCTTGTTGTGTCTGATCTCGAATGCAAATGCGTCTGCTATTTATTCGTGTGTCTAAGTTTTCTTGTTTATTTGAATTTCGCACCTTGGTTGAAACTATGTTGAATGCTATATTAGTTTTATAAACATAGACTAGCAGTGCCTGACTACACTCTGGAGGACTGTAGGAGTGATTCAACTTGTAGTGTCCAACGATCGCATCTGAACTCCATCCAAGGGCAAGAGAGTCGTGGTTCCTTCACGAAAGCTTTGCGACTGCAATCATGATTCATATCACACTTTCTTTTAGTGGTATCAGAGCATATCACACTCTCTTTTTTCTTTCAGTGGTATCAGAGCATATCATATTTCACTTTCTCCAACAGTGGTATCATAGCCGATCATCCTATCATATTCTAACATAGCCAAGAAGCTAGCAGATCCAGGAGGCCAAGCATTCAAACAAACAACCATCAACAAGGGAATAGACTCCAAGAAGCAATGACTTCAATCAACGGCATGCAGAGCAAGATCTGCACAATACTTGATTCTTCAGGATCTAACTTTCTAGTATAGAAAGTTAAGACATCACTCATACTCAAGCGCGAAGGACTATTCCCCTGGGTGGATGGCACGGAAGAAATGCCTACGACAACATGTAAGGAGCTATGCAAATGGAGGGAGAAAAATGACAAGACAGTAGCCTTGCTATCATCTTCCATCGAAGATAGTCTCACACTTGACCTGGCTACACTCTCCAAAGCTAAGGAGATGTGAGATGCATTACTCACCAGATTTCAGAAGAAATCAAGAAGTCAAATCATGATGTTGGAAGATCAACTGACGAATTTGTAGTGGAATGGAAAAGACCTCACTTCTTTCGTAAGAAAGATGAAGGATCTGTTTCTGTCACTACATAACTCTGGAGCAGAGAATGCTATGTTTGTTGAGGAGCAGTTCACGTACCTGTTGAGAGCCTTACCCAGATCATTCCAGACGACAACAACCCTGCTCGCGAAAGATCCCACCATGAACCTCGAAAAGGCGATTGTCGACATTCGAGAGGAAGTTGAGGCCAGAGAACATCTTGATCACAAAGATGGTTCTGACTAGGCCCTCTACAGCAACAAAGAAAAATCCAAGAAGCAGTTTAAACCTAAGAGAGAGCCAAATCAGAGGCATGATCGTGACCAACAAGCAGAGGGGACCAGCAAGAGCAACTGGAAAAGCAAAGAGAGGTCGAAACAACAAAGTGCAGACAAGAAGACTTGTGTGAGATGTAGAAGAGATGGGCATATAGTAGATACATGCTGGCTCAATCCCAGGATTGAGTGTATCCATTGCCATAAGAAAGGTCACACAGCCATGGATTGCCACCAGAACCCGAGAAACAAATCAGCACAGAACAGATAGGAGAACAACAATAGTTCATCCTATGTCGAGGAGCCCGAGAGCTCAAAAATGGGCAAAGAAAGAATGAACAGAAATTGTTCGACCGCCTATATCTATAAAGACGTGTGTACAGCATCAACATTTGACACACATGAGGTGATTCTAGACTCAAGAGCCACCTTACACTTCGTGACATCAAGACGAATAATGTCTGATTTCAGAAGTGCAGATCCTTAAA
Source organism: Diphasiastrum complanatum (assembly GCA_029204225.1). Taxonomy (NCBI): domain Eukaryota; kingdom Viridiplantae; phylum Streptophyta; class Lycopodiopsida; order Lycopodiales; family Lycopodiaceae; genus Diphasiastrum; species Diphasiastrum complanatum. The sequence goes on along the minus strand of MU834146.1, from coordinate 36,816 downwards.
GATTCATAGTTCTTGGATATGGATCTAGACATCAAGTAAACAATATTAGTTCACTATGGCTCAACACCAACGGTGGAGACAGATGACTCGAAGATGTTCTATTTGTGCCTACTCTGCAACAAGACTTGCTCTCTGTAGCAAGAATAGCAGATACAAGGATACGTGTGACGTTTTCTGACATGCTTCTGTGATTGATGCCAGTACCAGTACTTTGATCGCTCAAAGAAGAAGGAAAGAAAACCTATATCATCTGAAGGTACGCCTACCTGCAGATCATGTGCATCAGACTCATGATGACCAGCCAGACACTCTGTGGCATAGGAGACTCTGTCACATGAACTCAATGGCACTTTACCAAGCAAGCCATCATGGAGCAATAACAAGGGTCAACATCTCGAATGCAACCAGTTCAACCACCTGTGATGCATGTTTGAAGGGCAAGATGTCACGCACACCATTTGTGAAAGACTCCTACAGAACGACTAAGATTCTGGAGCTAGTGCATTCTGACATCTAAGGACCATTCAACATGATCTCAGTAGGAAGTTCAAAATATTATATAACCTTCATTGATGATTATAGTAAATTTGCTAGAGTGTATTTTATTCAGAATAAATCTGAAGCACTTGATAAATTCACAAAATATGTGAATTGGGCTGAGAGATGTACAGGCAACAAGGTTAAGCAGATTAAGACAGATCAAGGTGGCGAATACATCTCGAATTGCTTCACTGACTTTTGCAATAATCGTGACATCATTCACAGAAGAACTACAACCTACACACCGCAACACAATGATGTTGTTGAATGAAAGAACAGGACCCTGATGGAAGCAGCCAGATGCATGATGGCCTACTCAAAAGCTCCAAGGGCATTGTGGGCTAAAGCAGTAGCTATAGTCGCATACATCCAGAACACAACAAGCAAGTATGGTGTCCCTCACACGACACCACATGAGCTATGGTGGGGTAGAAAGCCCAATCTATCTCACGTCAGAATCTTTGGTTGTGTAGCTTATGCACATATTCCTAATAAGCTTCGAAAGAAGCTTGCCAGAGAAAGCCGAGCAGAGATTTCTGGTAGGTTATGACACAATTCATCATACTACAGAGTCTACATGCTAGACACGAACACTGTGAAAACAGTGAGAGATATCAGATTCGATGAGAGTAGGACAGTGGCCAATGACGATCTTGTTAGCTACAAAGTTCTGGAGAGACAGTACTATGACCTACCGCCAATGACAGAGGGAACAGAGGATGAACACGAAAATGAAGATTTTTGAGTCATCTCCCATTCAAGCGACGAATCTAACGAAGAAAGATTCGAGAGGCAACTTGCCATCGCAGTTCCTGTAAACCAAGATGGTTCCGGACCGAGCAGAGCAGAAAAAAGCAAAGGCATAGCTGTCCCAGGAGGATCTCCCAGAAGGTCGACAAGACCACGAAGAGCGCCAGCAAGATATGTGCCAAGAGCTCAACTTCCACATCAGAAGAGTTCTGCGGATTTATTGGCAAACCACAGACTTTCGAGGAAGTGATTGACAGTCTAGAGAAGGAAAAATGGATCCAAGCCATGAACGAAGAGATGGAGTCTATGAGGAAGAACCAAGTATGGACATTGGAGTCATTACCACATAAGCGCATGACTGTCAAATGCAAATGGGTTTTCAAGCTCAAATATGGACCGAATGGGAACATCACGAAATACAAAGCAAGATTGGTAGCGAAAGGTTTCTCTCAGAGATATGGTATTGACTACTCTGAAACCTTCTCTCTTGTTGTCCAACATTCGTCCCTATGTCTGTTATTTGCATATGCAGCAGCTTACGACCTCAGGATCCACATTGTGGACGAGAAGACAGCCTTCTTGCATGGCGAATTAGATGAAGAGGTCTACATGGATCAACCCCCAGGATACGTCTCAAATTCACTTCCTGACTATGCATGCAGAATGCACAGAAGTATCTACGGTCTGAAACAATTAGCCCGACAATTGTACAAGAAGAAAGATTCAAGTCTCTGTTGGCTGATTCTTATGTATATGTCAAAGTTACAGATGGCAGATCATCATAGTAGTTGTATATGTGGACGACACTTTGATACTTTGCAGGAGTGAGCAGCTAATTGTTGAAGTAAAGACAGACATCTCGAAACATTTTGAGATAGTGGATCTGGGAGAAGCCAGGTGTTACCTAGGCTAACAAATTAAAAGGGACTACGAGGGAGGTAAGTTATACCTTCACCAGTCCATATACACCTAGAAGATCCTAGAGGACTTTGGGATGCTGAACAGCAAAGGAGTGAACACTCCAATGCTCGCAGGGATGGTGCTGACAAGCGACGACTGTCCAAGGACTGAGCGAGAGAGAGAACAAATGCAGCTCACACCTTACAGGAAGCTGATAGGATCACTGATTTACCTTGCAGACAACACAAGTCCTGATATTGCTTATGCAGTGTTCAAAAGGAGCCAATTCTACACGAATCCAGGCTCGACACATTGGAAGATTGCAAAACGCATTTTGCAATATCTTCAATTAATGAGAGATTATGGCTTGTGTTATTGTCGTGATGTAGGTTTCAGGATATTTTCCTACAATGATGCTAGTTGGGCATCTCTCAAGGACAACTATAAAAGCATCTTAGGAGGATGCACCATCGCATTAGGAGCAACAATTCTTTGGGTCAGCAAGAAGCAGACCGTTGTAGCCCAGTCATCCTACGAAGCAGAATATGTTGCAGCAACAAAGATGGCCAACGAGATAATCTGGCTAAGGCAGTTCCTGGATGAATTGGGCGAAACAAGAAACGAGCCCCTAGTCTTGCAGATGGACAACATCTCTGCAATACACCTGACGAAAGATCTCGTCTTCCATTCCAGAACGAAGCACATTGCGATCAAGTACCACTTGATCAGGGATCTAATTGAAAAGAAGATGCTGCAAACCAACTTCATTGGAACGAAAGACATGGTTGCTGATGTTGTGGGTATTTCCTACACAGTAATAAACAAGTGGGTCCCACCACTTAAAATATTGTTGGCCAAGCCTTACCTAGCGGGCCCCGCCATAGTACATTATAAATAGGGTAATAAGTGCAAGGGCACTGGCATCCTGCACGTGTAAGCCCAACTCAGCACAAGTAGCAAGTTGTAATTCCTAGGAATAAGAGACTAGGGGCTTAAAACTCTAAAATGACATTAGAGGTCCTAAGTCAAGTTGCAAATAAAAAAGCTAAAAGAGTTCAACTTAAAACTCACATGAATCATGTGAGTGTCCTTGTGCTTTCTTAGCACCAATAGATTTAAGTTGTGTTTGATTTAAAGACTTGGATTAGAATCCTTGCCCCAATGAAGTGGCCAATGAGAGTGAAGGAGGCTCACCTCTAAAATCTATAAGAGGGAGCCATTTCCTTTGTATTGTATCATCTTCCATTCTCATTCTAATAAAACTCTCTCTCTCTCTCTCTCTCTCTCTCTCTCTCTCTCTCTCTCTCTCTCTCTCTCTCTCTCTCTCTCTCTCTCTCTCTCTCTCTCTCTCTCTCTCTCTCTCTCTCTCTCTCTCTCTCTCTCTCTCTCCCCCTACGTTGGGATAGAATAGCTTTGGGTAGGCGCTCGATCCCCCAAAGCCTTTCTCAACCTAGGCACTCTCCCCCTCTCTCCACTCTCTTTCTCCTCTCTCTCCTCTCCCTCTCTCTTCTTGTTATGCAGGTGCCGCTCCTAGCAACGACCACCCCTATGCTACACCGACGACACAACAGTGCGTCGTTGCCAAGGAGTGCCACACACTCGTTTCGCCGCATAGCTTTCTCACTCTCTTCCTTTCTCATTATTCTTTTTCATCAAAAAAATCGAATTTTAAGGGTAGAATAGTGTGAGTAGTGTTAGTTTTTGTTGTTTCTTCATGATTTTTTTGTTTGTTTGCACTGTAGGGAGAGATTGTGGGGTGGTAGGATCAGATTCAAGCACCCAATCCCTTCATTAATCCATAAAATCCATAAAAATCAGAAAAAAAAAAGCTCAAAATTTGTTTTTGGAGGGAAAAAGAGAGCCAAAATCCCATAAGATTTTGATTTTTCAAAAACCAGCAAGAACTAGCCTTCGCATGACTGGCAGCAGCTCCAGGATACTGTCCCAGACCTACATAGAAGCCTGTGAAGGCTACTTCCCAATAGATTTTGAAAAAACAAAGAAAAACCCATAAAAATTCAAAAATCCCTTGAAAAAAAAAAAATCAAAAATCAAAACTAACCTTTGAAGAGCTCTCTGAAGTTCCATCTCACTGAGACAAGGACACAGAGAAGTCTGTAAGAGTTAGATCCCAAAAAAAGTGCCCCTGTGAAGGTTCCCAAGAGCAAAAAGTGGCCTAGAACATTCTCAGACAACAATTTTTTGAGTTTCCCTGGGAAGTAACTCTTGCAGCTTGGTAAGCAAGTGGATTTGACTAAGATACAAGTGCATACCAGTCTGCGAGGATTTGTTTCCAGAAAATCCTAAAATTTTGCAAAAAAAACCCCAAAAAAATACACCTTTTTCAAGATTTTTTGAGTTTCCTTCGGAAGTAACTCTTGCAGCTTGGTGAGCAGCTGAATCTAATTGAGATACAAGTGCATACCACTTTGCGAGGGTTTGTTCCCAGAAAACCCTAAAATTTTGCCAAAAAACCCCCAAAAAAAATGCACTTTTTTCAAGATTTTTTGAGTTTCCTTGAGAAGTAACTCTTGTAGCTTGGTGAGCAGCTGAGTATGACTAAGATACAAGTTCATGCCAGTCTACGAGGGTTTTTTCTTAGAAAATCCTAAAATTTTGCAAAAAAAAACCCCAAAAAAATGCACATTTTTCAAGATTGTTTAAGTTTCCTTGGGAAGTAACTCTTGCAGCTTGGTGAGTAGTTGAATCTAATTGAAATACAAGTACATACCAGTCTGCGAGGGTTTGTTAACAAAAAATCCTAAATTTTTAAAAAAAAAACCCAAACAAATGCACTTTTTTCAAAAGAAAATTAAGTTTCCTTGAGAAGAAGCTCTTGTAGCTTTGTGAGCAGCTGAATCTGACTAAGATACAAGTGCATACGAGTCTGCAAGGGTTTGTTCCCAGAAAATCTTAAAATTTTGCAAAAAAACCCCAAAAAAATGCACGTTTTTCAAGATGTTTTTACTTTCCTTGGGAATTGACTCTCTCAGCTTGGTAAGCAGCTGAATCTGACCTAGATACAAGTGCATGCCAATCTGCAAGGGTCTTTTTCCAGAAATTTTAAAATTTTGCAAGAAAACCCCAAACAAATGCACCTTTTTCAAGATGTTTTGAGTTTTCTTGGGAAGTAACTCTTGCAGCTTAGTGAGCAGCTGAATCTAATTGATATACAAGTTCATACCAGTCTGTGAGGGTTTTTTCCCAGAAAATCTTAAAATTTTGCAAAAAAACCCCAAAACAATGCACTTTTTTCAAGATTTTTTGAGTGTCCTTAGGAAGTAACTCTTGAAGCTTGGTGAGCAGTTGAATCTGACTGAGATACAAGTGCATATCAGTCTGTAAGGTTTTGTTCTCAGAAAATTTTTAAATTTTGCAAAAAAAACCCCAAACAATTGCACTTTTTCCATGATTTTTTGAGAATTGCTAGGCCGTAACCTCTGAAAAGAGTTTTATAGATATATTTAAGCTAGATATGGCTACTATGAGAGTTTTGTGAAGATCCAATGGTTAGATTTTAAAATATCCAAGAAAAAGTGCCAAAAAACTGAGTTTTTTCTAGATCCTGACAAATCTGTCCATCAAGAACCCTTGCAGAACTCACATTGTCTAGAAATGGTCCAGATACATCTACTGTAGGAAGGTTGAAGGTTAGATTCACTCTGATCTGAAGAAATCTCAAAGAAAAAAAAAACCAAGAAAAGGGCTAAAATCACACTATTAGCCAACTGAAATTGATCAGATCTTATCAAATCTAGGTTGCAGTCACATTATCCATCAAGATCCAACATCCCTGGACTGAATCAAGTGAATGAACCTCATATCAAGCCGATCAGTTCCCTCCACATCAACCACTATGCATCCATCATTCTTCTGTCCCATCTCTATTCCATCTTCTATCTCCATCTCTGCTAGATAAATCCATTTCTGTCTCTATTCTCATCCATACTGATCCACCGTTTACCGATTCTCTTCTCTCTTTTTTCTTTTCCATCTCCCACAAAAAAAAAAAAAAGAGAGGTTGGAACACCAGAATCATTGAGCAAACCTTGAAGCAATTCACCAACCAGCTACTTTGTGACATTCTAGTGCTGAACTATGGAGACCGCCCTTGTAAGATTATCGAAATTAAAAAAGTTCCCTGCTAAAACAATCCGAGACTACACCTATCAAATCTATCATCTAGTGAAGGATTGTGATCCCCCGATTCTCCAACAGATCATCATGGCAAAATACTATGTCGGACTACCCAAAAGGATCAGATCTGGTATGGAAGAGTTAGCATCCTATGCGTCGCTTGCACAACTTTGTAAGGATGCTGCCTTGATGGAAATCTCACTCGGGAAGAAGGATTTTCCCTATCCAGATGGGGAATTAGAGCAACAAAGGTCGACAACGAGTGATGATCCAACAAGAATGGGACCCCATGCAAGGCAACAAAGTGCAGCAAGGTCAAGCAGATCAAGTGCAGCAGAAGATCAAGAACCTTGCACTTCAAGCTGTCAACAAGCTTATGCTCGCTCTATTAAGTTTCTTGAAAAGGATGAATGTACATACTATATTGGAAATCATCCGAGTGCAAAATGTCCAATCAAGAATCCTCGACATGATGGACCAAAGGTGGAGCAGAAGGCCCGATAGCCAGATCCAACAATTCAACGATCAGAAACAGAATCAAGCCAACAAGGAGCTCATCTGAAGGATGGATGTCAAATAAACCCATCTAAATCACGAATTTCTTCAACAAACAGTGGCAAAGTAGAAGTTTTGGTTATATCCTCTTGTATGTCACCGAACTCCATGGAGGACCATAACAGCCTACCAGTCTACTTTGTGGAAGATCCTAAGGGGAATCTATTACCAGTGTATGCCTATCAACTTAGAGGCGATGGTCTATTGCACTCGGTAAGATGCTATGGATGCAGAGGGAAACATCGTCGTGCTGAATGTCCACATCGAGGGGATCCATCAACATTTGATCTCTCGTGTTCACAATGCGGAGTTAATCATCCATGCCGAGATTGCCTGATGAGAAATCCACAAATAGCCAGGAGGCATTTGGCCTATGTAGACCGACATGCACCTGTGGTGACCCTTCCACCTCGAACGCACTATAAAAGAAAAATCTTAGTGCCATCGGGCTATGAAGCGAGTGATGAAGAAGACAATCTGGCAAAAGTCCCAAAGAACGCAAAGATACCCTTGGGCAAACAAGTAAAACCATCACAGAAGACAAAGATGGTAGAATCCATCACGCCAATGGTAACTGAGGAAGTCAAGAAATTGGCATCCGACGAAGTCCAATGGATTTTACCAAGTCTCTTGGCGCAATCACTGCAAAGAATTCTTAGTGATGAAGTACAAAGGGGACTAGTGTCAATAGGGCAACTTGAAGGCAATTCAACACAAGATCCAAGGAAAAGTGCCATCACGCAGCCTTCAACGGGGAAGTGCATTAATGACCAAGGGAAGACTAAAGTTGATGATTGTCCCTCAACGAGCAAGATTCAACCAAATTCTCATTGTTCCATAATGCAGTAGCCCAAACCAATGCCAAATCCGGGTATATCCATTCTTCAAAGGCCAAATCCAGGGAATCCAAGCCCAAATAGGCCTCCAGTATAGCAAGCACCAACACTTACAATGACAAAGCCTTGTCCTAAATCTTTGATATTGATTGCTGAGGAAAGTCTTCAGGTTATGGCATACCAGGAATACCTGAACAGACAAGAGAGTCAAGCAAGCATGTCATATCCACATTATGATCTGGGGGAGTCCATGATGTTGGGACCAGTTGTGCCAATCTATGAGGATCCAGTTTTATCTTGGGATACTCTGATGGAATGCCTCAACTACCCAATTGGTGATGAACAAGGTTCTCCGGAATGGCCACTAGACCCTTATGGGTATTATTGAAAATCTGGCAAGTCCCAGTTCTTGCTGATCATCCACTAATAAAGTCTCAGGTTTTACATAAGCGAATTCTATCCATGCTTTTCTTGAAGCAGCCATGTCCCAGCAATAAAAGAACCGACAACAGCGCCCCTTCATGACAGTTCCAGCCTAGTGTCGAGGGACCGACACTACTTTGGGCCTTGGACCCTGTTGTGGGTATTTCCTGCACAGTAATAAACAAGTGGGTCCCACCACTTAAAATAATGTTGGCCAAGCCTTACCTAGCGAGCCCCGCCACAGTACATTATAAGTAGGGTAATAAGTGTGAGGGCACTGGCATCTTGCGCGTGTAAGCCCAACCCAGCACAAGTAGCAAGTTGTAATTCCTAGGAATAAGAGACTAGGGGCTTAAAACTCTAAAATGACATTAGAGGTCCTAAGTCAAGTTGCAAATAAAAAAGCTAAAAGGGTCCAACTTAAAACTCACATGAATCATGTGCGTGCCCTTGTGCTTTCTTAGCACCAATAGATTTAAGTTGTGTTTATTTTAAAGGCTTGGATTAGAATCCTTGCCCCAATAAAGTGGCCAATGAGAGTGAAGGAGGCTCACCTCTAAAATCTATATTGTATTGTATCATCTTCCATTCTCATTCTAAGAAAATTCTTTTGGTTTCTCTCTCTCTCTCTCTCTCTCTCTCTCTCTCTCTCTCTCTCTCTCTCTCTCTCTCTCTCTCTCTCTCTCTCTCTCTCTCTCTCTCTCTCTCTCTCTCTCTCTCTCTCTCTCTCCCCCTACGTTGGGATAGAATAGCTTTGGGTAGGCGCTCGAGCCCCCAAAGCCTTTCTCAACCTAGGCATTCTCTCTCTCCCTCTCTCCACTCTCTTTATCCTCTCTCTCCTCTCCCTCTCTCTTCTTGCTATGCTAGTGAAGGCGAGATTGCCGCTCCCAGCGACGGACCCCTATGCTACATCGACGACACAACAACTGACATCTTCAGTAAAGTCCTAGACAAAGGACTCTTTGAGAGACAGAGGATCAGTCTCAGGATCGTAAAGCTATCATGCTTTGAGAGGGAGCTAAAGAAACGAAATGTTTCTAGTTACAAAGCCTCGCTACCTTTCAGCCCTCAACCTGATGAAGATGTTCGCGAACACAAAAATCAGGAGACACGAAGCACGAAAAATTTCGCGAACACGAAAGTCAAAGGAAATGAAGACGAACGGTTCGCGAACTCGAAAGTCAAAGTACACGAAGACGAATGGCTCGCGAACACGAAAGATTCACGAATGAGAATCTTTTGCGGTCCAATATGAGAGAAGGCAAACGACCAAAACGAAACCTTCTCCTGCCCTCCACGCTCCAGAGAGTACCAGCAAGATCATGTAAATACCCAAAAGTACAGATATATGATCTGATGGCATGACATCAACAGATACATTTTAGGTCGTGGCTAATCTGTCACTCTTGTATTTCCCTGATTAGTTGTAGATGCTTAATCACTCTAATCTTAGATTTCCCTAGAGCAACTATACTTACTGGATGATACTTGACATATAGATCAACAGAGTACACATACAATGTAAGGTAGTAGTCTGATGCAAGTAAGCAATCAAGACAAAATATATAATACATGTCCGCCTGCGTGCGAAGACAATTCTGTCTAGGACTTGTAGATCCAACTGTCTGCTAGTAAAGCAAGACAATTGCTCATGAGAGAACTATGTTTCTCCCACGCCAACGCATTGTGTGGATTTGCATGCAGTGCTTGAAGAAATCAGAGAAAGATCAATATAGATGATTTTCTTGTTGTGTCTGATCTCGAATGCAAATGCGTCTGCTGTTTATTCGTGTGTCTAAGTTTCCTTGTTCATTTGAATTCCGCACCTTGGTTGAAACTATGTTGAATGCTACATTAATTTTATAAATGGTAGATTAGCAGTGCCTGACTACACTCTGGAGGACTGTAGGAGTGATTCAGCTGGCAGTGTCCAACGATCGCATCTGAACTCCATCCAAGGGCAAGAGAGTCGTGGTTCCTTCGCGAAAGCTTCGCGACTGCGATTCTGATTCATATCACACTTTCTTTCAGTGGTATAAGAGCATATCACACTCTTTTTTTCCTTTCAGTGGTATCAGAGCATATCACATTTCACTTTCTCCAACACTACTAACCTACCAAGTAGTTAGTGTATGGAAGTGTTTGATGAAATGAAATCAAAATGGGATCAATATAGTAGGTTGTAGCTGCTAATTTTGAAGAAGAGCTTGCCCTTATGCCTAAGTGGCAATTTCTACCAAGATTGATGTTCTATGTTTGGGAGAAAATCATAGAATACTTGTTTGATTAAAGTTGATTTGAAAGGAGTACTCCACAAGGGCCATGTTTTATATAAAGTTTGTCACATCATTTATAGATCCAACACATGAGAGTGTCTAGATGCACGTCGTAAATAGCAAAACATTTGTGTCCCTCTCTTTTTCTTTCATGCATGTTGATTAGATACACCTTTATATGCAAGTTATAAATAGAAAAAAAGTCGTATCTCTCTCTTTTTCTTACATACTTCCCTAGGATCTCAACTTGCATGACACATTAACATCATTATTAAATGTAAAAATAATCAAATATAAAAGTTTTCTTTTGCATTTACAATTTCATCTATGCTTTTTAATGTTTTTAGATCTCTACTCATGCACACATCCTAAATCAGATCCTCGAGACATGAATAGAAAATTATAATCATGATGCCACAATTCCGAGCCAACTAGGATATGAAGATAACTAATTACCTTGCATCCAATATTAAAAAATCACACTTTGTATTCAATAAATTTGTGGCAACACCCTTGTGGTGTACCACAACACTCTTGCTTTTAAAGCATTGAGAAAAAAAAAATGGAAATGTATAGACAAAAATAGCAAAAGATGGGGAAGGAGGTACCCACTAACTCAAGCTCTACTTAAGACTATCTATGCGGTAAGCGGTGTTCAAATTTATTTGGCTTGTAATTTGTCTTACAATTTCTATTGAAAATGTTTACTCAAATATGTCTTGATAAAAATTTGCAGGAGGATGAAGAAGAGATGTTTCAAAGTTACTGGGCTGCCTAAAATGGCTCCAAAGGAAAAAGAGGAATCCATTGAAAAAGTTAGAAGTGAAATTGGCCCAAAGAATGGGAGAGATTTGTTCTTGAGTTTTTGTGCTTTTTTATAGTTATCTTCATAGATTGTTGAATATGGAATATTACCTTGGAATAAATCATGTGAATATGAATAGTATATAATTTTTTTCTTTTATTATTTCAGATCAAATTATTTATGTTGAAAACCCAACTTTGAATTTGGAATAAGAAAATGCACTTTAGAAAGGTCCTTTGAGCATAAAAGCAATTTTTTGAATCTAGAAAAGTTATGCACAGTTTTTGGTGCTACTTCTTCGATTGCATCCAAAATATAATGCATCTTGGGTTCCAAGGGGGGCTTGAACTTGGGACCAAAGGAACTTTGGATGCATTTAAAATGTAATGGCTTAATATTGTTGGAAAAGATTTCATAAGAAAGACTTTGGGACTTAAACGTAAGGGAGACAAATACATTCTGACGTGGTTGGCCAAAGGCGTTTACATGGATCCGCTTCTTTTAAAAGATACTACTTTCATTGTAAATTTGCGCTAGTTAATCATTATTGTATATTTTGAGCAAATGTAATATGTTTGGACATCTATAACTCATAAAATGAGAACCATATTGCATGTTATTTGTTGGTAAAAGATTTAGATGTGAAAGTTGTGACATTAAATCACAAATCGACAAATGTGGTAATTATGAATTTTTTGAAATGCACTTAACCTTTTTCATCTTCCCATTTCTAATAACCACTCCAAAGACTAGAATTAGAACCACAATTTTAAATGGATGTTTGGTATATTACTTGTGGAAAGTAGTAAATCCTAATTTGACTATTTGAGCCCTAATGTGGCAGGCTAGCTTCTAGTTGCTCAAAATCGTACTTTCCACCATATAATTTGAATTTGAAAGTTTAGGGAGTCAAAAATATCCTTTGTGTCTTATTTTTCATTGGTTAGAAATGAGGTGAAAGTTAAACTTTTGAAACTAATTAAGATTGTCTAGTTACCAATCATCTTGATCAAACATATTTAGGTAAGATGAATATATGGACCCAAGATACTAGTCTACCAGAGCAATATGTTAGTGACATTATATAAGAAGCTCATTTGTACATATTTTATATTGAGAGAATTGAAAACTTATTGAAGCTTATTTGTTGGAAAAGATCATGCGAAAAAGAAAAACGAGGAGAAAAAAAAATCCCAACACACAAAAAATGAGAATTTATTTTTTTAAAATGTGATAAAAAAAATTAGAAAAAGATGTAAATTTCTTTTACAAAAAATAAGAAGACCAAAAAAAATTTTCAAATTTTGTTTTTAGAAAAAGGAATTGAAAAAAATCCGCAAAAAAATAAACTAGAAAAAAAAAATGCAGACAAGAAAAACGCAAAAAAAGGGGAGAAATAAAATCCACAAAAAAGAAGAAATCAGAAGAAAAAATGAGAAAAGTCCATCACAGCGCGGTGGTTGGGTAGAGTGGTTGACTGCGACAAGCAAGGCACATGCTCGATTCCCAGCCGCTTAAGAGCTTGCTCCTCACTTGGCGTTGCCCAGATGGCGTTGCCAGGATGTATATGTTGTGTATAACCCACTAGTGGTGTAACTCCGTATACAAAAAATAAATTCGCAAAAAACAAGAGAACAAAAAACTTTTAAATTTTTTTTTTTGATTTTTTTTTTTTTGGAGGTGTCATTATGCATCCCCTCCCCAAAACAAACACAAAAACGATATCTTCACTTCGTGAACTACTACAAGCGGTTACTCTCTCTCTCTCTCTCTCTCTCTCTCTCTCTCTCTCTCTCTCTCTCTCTCTCTCTTTCGCGAGAGGAATGTCGATTGCTTCGATCTCTCCTCCCCTCCATGTCTCTCCTGCTGCTCCTTCTGATTCAACAGCAATTCCCACGCCTATCGCCCTTCCCAGAGCAGGCGATTGCAGGGATGGATGTAACACCACTGGGAGCGCCGATAGAAATGAAGGTGGCAACTACGAAGGAGGAGCACAGCTGCCCAACTGCTTTTTCAGGCCCTCACTTGTGGATTTGGCAATGCGCGTCGTGGCTGCAAATTTCCTCCGATTTCCCTCCTTTGGCAACATGTCTGCGGATTGCCGGTTGGGAGTGGTGGCGCTGCTTGATCTGGATCTTCCTTTAGACATGTGTGCTCAGGTTGTCCCTTCAACTTTGTGTTGCTTGTGTTTGTACTTTATAATTTGTTTTGGTTGAATTAGAAGGATTTTAGCAAGAAGAGATAGCGCTGAAGAAAATGACTTTCTCAAAGCTTATCTATGAAGAAGAATATTGGGAAAGGAGGTCACACGCACAATGGAAAAATTGTGACATAACTGCACACGGCCGTTCATGGAAGCAGCTCTTTTTTGAGCGCCATTTAGCAGGTGCTTTGGAAAGGTCCTTTTTCAATATCACTCAAAAGATTGGTTTTTCATTTCAATAGCTGACAATGAAAGCAAGCATATTTTGTACACTTTTATGAGGATAATGGTTCTATAACTTTGCATTATTTATGATTGTTCTCAATTTTGTATATTACAGCTTCGATCCTACCAGCACAGATGAAAATGCCCTTAAGAGGCTGTTGGAGATAAGTGCCCCATTTGTACATAATTTGTGCATCCACCAGCTGCCTTCGCATCTAAGTGCGGCATTCATATTTCACGAAATTGCAAGGTTCCATCACATACTGCTGTTCTTAGTCTTATGCTATCAATGTGAATCCTGATAATTAATCGCAATGCTATAATGTCTTATAAAGATCACAAGCATAGTCATTTATCTGAATGCAAGCTGCTTCTTGTTGAACGATTCCGACTGTCATGAGTTTGAATGCTGATTCTCACTTTCGATCTTGTTCTAATCATGTTCTTGAATCTCTTCATTGGAATAGTGATGTACTTGTATGTTTAAGTCCAACCTTTACATAATGTGGTCCTGAAACACTAAAAGGACTGATTTGGCTTAAGGTTTTAATTGTTTTCGAACTATTGTGGGGATAGCACCTCTTTTTTATTTGCATTTCATAAGTGGTTGAAGCTTTTCAAAATCTGCTCTGTTAATCCTTTTTCTGTTGGAAAAAAGTAATGATTAACATAGTTGCTGACGTCCAATTTGCTATCTTCAACCAAATCATGTTTGCAAAGACTTGCTATTTCTAAATACTGCATTTGGTATATCTTCAAGAGAATTCAAGTGATCAAAAATTGACAAAAATAACCTCAAGAAAGGTTGCTATATCATGCAGCTGTCTGTAACTAGAAATCTTTTGTATTACTGCTAAAATTTGTAATAGATATCACTATTTGTAAGAAAATACTTTGCCTCCACTTAAAAAAGTACTTAATACTTCAATTATAATCGCATGCAAAATTTTGATGATTGCATGCATGCACCATGCAAGAAAAAATTGTCCAAATAACTATAAAAAGATCAATTTGTAGCTTTCTTTCTTGCAGAAATCAGTAGAGTTGATGGGAGCTTTACTTTCTTCGATCCGAGGTGATGCAACTTGTTACTATGTCCTAGTTCCTTATAATGAGTGCTTACTGGCAAACTGACAGTAGCTTACTATTGGACCTCGTGTTTAAGATGTCCATGAGTCAATGTTTACAAAATCTCCTTTCAATCGATTTTGAATGAAGCTGCTATAAGAACCGTTGCCTTCTTCTTGATTCAAACTTCTTATCTGCATGCTGACATCCTTGCTTGCAGATCATTGCCACAAGAAATTACATCATGACCGAATTTCTGGCCTGAATATACATCTGATCACACACTATCTCCTGATTCTGATATGGGCTTTGATCATGCACCTATGACTAATGTGCTGAATAGCAGTTGTCTCATTGGATATGCTCCTATTCCATGCAGCCAAAGCGCTACCTCTCAAATGATCGTGCATGTATGACTAATGTGCTGAATAGCAATTGGCTCATTGGATATGCTGCTGTTTCACGCAGCCAAGGCGCTACCCCTCAAATGCATGGCCTGACTTTTTCTGGCCTTGATGCCTCATGTTGATCCCATTGACTAGCATGCAAACATGCAGCTTGCATGTGCTCCTAAAGTGAGTGAAAAAAATCTCAAAATAGCCATTGAATTAGCGTCGGACTAAAGTTGAATAGTCGCGTGCAATTGCTACTGATCTAATGATGGGTGAACTATTGTTCGATAATAGCTTCCAATGATATTAGTTTCCTTTGATTGATTTTGAGCTGAAGGGATCCTACACCTGCAGTACCAAAACTATTCAACTAAATCTTAGGATACATAGTTCTACCGAACCTTCAGCCTTGATACCATGCCATAAATTGAGCATAGGAGTGAGGATGAAGCATTACAACAAATAACACTGAGATTTCCCTAACTTACTATGCAAAACTTGATTGATAAATTCTCACATAGAAAGAGGACTCTTAACTTCTAGTTAATCTTAGTGGATATGATTAACCCTAGTTATACTATAAGTGGCCCTCCTAGAACTCGCAAGTAGGGAGAGACACGTGTGTAAAAAATTGTCAATGATTCTTGGTTAGAGCTCTTATAATAGTCGTGACCTGAATTAGACGTTGCATAGCCATACAATTCATAATAACCAAGCTAGATCAACCTATTTGCCTTAAAATTAATGACTTTGACTCTTGCATAACCTAAGCTATATTTGGCCTAATTGTAGTTCAATTGATGATATCTAATCTTGACCCTAACATCATAGACCTTGATACCTGTTTCAATTTGATATTCCACCAATGTCAAGGCCCAAGATCAATGATTGATGCCACAAATAAGAGCCTAAGAGTTAGGATACCAAAGTTGACCTTTCTAGGTGCTATACTTGAAATGCTAGTATGTTAGTATGATTGTTCTAGACTCCTAGGTTGACCTTGTTGAACTTGTCGAGAGATCCATCTCATTTGTACTTCACTTTAATGTATGTCCATTCCATATCATTAGGCTTCTTGTCTTTAGATTGTTCAACAAGCTCCCAAGTTTTATTCTTGATGATCGAACCATATTCTTCCTGCATAGCTTGTCTCTATGACTCATTAGTAGATGCTTCTTCAAATGATTATGCCTCAGTAAAATTGAGAATGATGCCATTAATGCCTAGTTTACATATGTTTTAGACTCTCTAGGCCTCATAATTCTCCGAGAACTTTGATCATTGGATTTCGGAATATCAACATCTTGATTACTTCCGACCACTTTTAGATATCGCTTAGGTCATTTTTCAAAACATGATTATAACCACTTGAGTCACTAGCAGTAGTAGATTCAATTCAAGTAATAGGTTGAGTAGAAGCTACCTCACCAACAAGAGGACGATTACCCTCAACTAGAAAATATGTGGAATCAATCAAGTATCCTCCCCTTCATCAAAGATAATCACATATTCAATAGCACAATCTTTAGGAGGTAGATCTAGAGTGCCCCTCTCATCAAAGATGACTTCTCAACTGTGATAGACTTTATTGAAGAATCAATATAAAACACTTGATGAACTTATTGAGTTTAATTCTTCTATGTTTCATATTAGGAACATGCATATGTTTAGTACATTCAAAGACTTTTAAATGTGCAACACTAGGTGCAATAGCTTTCAAAGCCTTCATAGGAGATTGATTTTGGAGGTGCCATCGAAATCATTGACAATCGCTATCCACCATAGATCATCATTAGTAGATTCTTTATTTTGAACTTCTGTATAAGATACTTCCATCCAACTAGCTACTCTCAAAGAGTAAGAGAGTAAATATCTCCGCCATTAGAAGTTATGTGAGAAATGCTTCAACTTCACCTTTTTCAGTACCCCGATAGCTTGCCCCATTTGCAAGTTATTGACGATCAAAAATTCTAGCCCTCCAATAGGTATTCAAGTGATTGCATGCACTTAAGCACCTTTGGATATGTTTTCCTCCCTAGTTTGAACTCTGATTCTAGAGATGGAATGTAGATAGAAGTACGTAAAATTGATATTCAATTTTGGCTCCAACCATGATCTCCACATCAAATCAACTCTTTCCCCTTTTCTGCTCAATTTGTGATAGTGGATAGGGCCTTAACATTTAGAATTGCCCTTAGAGGACCCAACTCCAAAAATGAATCTTTTTTTCATTTTGAGGTTTGTATTAAAAAAAAAAAAGGTTTCTATCCTGGGTGCGCAAAAGACTCCAATGGAAATTTTCACCATTTTTTTCACATTTCTCCCTCATTTCTCGATGAAATTGAGCTGTTAGAAGCACTAATGGAACTCATTTCTCCATGAAATTGAGTTGTTAGAAGCACTAATGGAAGCTCTTTCTAAGGTCACCCCAGTGATTCACCCTCCAACAAGCCTTCAATCACTATTTTTGACACATGAATAAGCATTCCCCTAACATCTTTAAGACAAAGTCAATTTTTTTGGAAAAAATTGTTTAAATTGAAGAAATTTTTATTTTTTCTTCAAATTTAGGGCAAAATAAAGTTGTGAAGAACTACGTCCCAAAAATGGCCCAATAGCAATTTGTTTGAGTTCATTTGGCTGAGGAATGAGGTTTTTATGTCGCTTTTGCTTCAAGAATTATCAAAATAAAGAAAAGAGCTTATATTGTTGAGATTTGAGCTATCATTGACCAAATTTGTATCTATAAATTGTTGTTAATCACTTGTGAGTTGCCAAAACCTCTACTAGCACTTTATAATGCTCAAATCCATTGAGAATTGGCTGTAAACAGAGAATGTTTGCTTTTTCACACACTATTTCGTATTTGGCTTTCTCACTAAATACTCGGACTTTGAATGTCAAGAGCTCCAAATCCATACCACTAACAATCATAGGACTTTGTATGCACTCTCTAAACCTGCCAAGCACAATTGTACAGATTAGTCTCAAGTGAAATAGTGATGAAAATGTTGGTTTCTAGTTGTCTGAAGTCTCGCTCCAATAGCAAGAGAAAAGGAGCCAAAAATGATTGTCCAAGTCTCTCCAAAGATAGCTCTAGTACTGATTTGTAGGAAAAGTTAGAGACTACTACCATCAAATGTCATTATCTCTAGTAAAAATCATCTCACATTTAGTAGCATAATAGCAAATAATAGTTAGGATACAATAGAGATAGAGAAAGAGATGTAACACACACTTGTAATAGCCGCTACAATCTATACTCTTCATTGATCAATAGAAAAGATAATAACTATAATAATGGGGTTAAGGGTTAGTCGGATTCCAAAAGAAAGCTACTAATCATGTGACTTATTAAGTGGAGTTTATAATGAAATGTTAAACAATATCAACAACTATATAGACAAGCTTATCGCTACGTCTCTAACAAGTAGGTTAGGTTGTGCTAGATGGAAGTAATGGTGGAGGCTCCCCCCTTTGAGTGTGTCATAGTAGAAGAGGTATGTATTCTATCTCTCTACTTGATAAATTGGTTCTCTTCTTGCCTTATGTGGATCTCAAGTTTTGCTACCACACTCTATATATTAGTGATATGAGTTTTTCTTAATTCCTTGTGTGACATTGGAGATTTGAAGCTTGTTGATCTAGCCTTAGATGATTGCTCTAGCTAGTTCTAGACATGTATTGTGTAATCTAGAGCTATCCATGGTCTTGTGCATGCAAGGATTTGTTGTGTGGGAGATATATTGTTAGAGCATGGTGAAACACTTTCAAGAATTTGGTGGAGTTAGGAGATGCTTTAAGTTGTGTGTATAAAGCTTGTGTGATGAGAGAGGTATCGAGATTTATGGTTTGATTTTGTGGAATCTAGTAAGAAGGGTGTACACAAATGTCTTATGGGAGTGGAGGATCCTCCGACGACTTTGAAGAAGACCAATCGTCTATGGCGTGTGAGATATTCTCCAATTAGTGCGAATATAAGCCAAGATGGATAAGAAATTTAGTGTGAGAGGGTCTAAGAAGGGTAACCTTTGTATTGTGAATACTCGAAAAGTGCATGGAGAACTTGTGGAGAATTGTTGTTTAAGATAGAAAAAAGTTTGCTTGTAGTTTGTCAAGTAGCATACAAACACTCTTAAATGTCCCACCTTTGGCTTGATGGCTTTGGTGCTTGTAGTTTGTTGTCAAGTAGCATACCATCAACTCAAAACTTGTTAGGTAGCCACTTTTTTTTTAACATGCTTCTAGCACTTACCACACATTATCCTATTATGTGATGTATGTGCAACAATGAATTGTAAAAATCGAAGGTTTACTCACCATCATTGTGCAATCTTAGAACCTTCATGTACTATGGAGTTAAGCTACTTGAACTAGTCTAGTGCTTTAGAGTTTTGGCTTGGAACCCACACTTTTCTTGTGTAGTTGTCAACAAATGTTATAAAGTAGATTGCCCTTCTTATGGACCTAGTTTGGGTGAGTCCACAAAATTTGAATAAATCAACTAGAGAACCTCTATGACCTAGTAGGTTCCTCCTTTTGGAAACATTTGTCTATGATGTTTTCCCATGATGCATGCTTCACATACCTTTAGTATTTACTTCTGACTTGATAGGTTGGAGGACAAGAACCGTTGAAACTCGTATTCACACAAGGCTTTCATGTTTTTCATCTTCTTCATCTACCTAGTACTACTAACTACTTTCTCTCCTATTACCTCTCCAATAACTTTCTCTGCTCTTTTCTCTCTTCTCTCTCCTCTCTTTTCTCCTCTCCTTATTTCTTTTCTCCTATTCTCTCCCTTGAAAAGCAGTGCAAAAAATCCCTTGAATGAAATGCGATTGTGAATCGGGTTGCAATAAAAAAAAAAATTCTAATCTCAATTCTATTCTTTCTAATTCATCGAGCATTTCATTGAAAAATCGTGGTTCATCAGCCAACGCATCACAATTCATGGAAAAACTAATAGTGTCCAAAGAACAATGGAATGGCAAAAAAATTTCAATTATTGCTTAAGTGAAAAAGAATCCATAAAGGAACATATAGAGGGCACATCACTTGCATCACTTGTTGAATATGCATAAGAGGGGTTTACATGTATTAACCTAAATACTCCCATGACATATGCACAACTTAAAAGTTGCAAATGTACAAGGCCAAAGGGGTAAAATAGCCATTTATTTTGGCATTCAAAAATCAAGCTTTAGGAGCAACTTTGTCATCTATCACCGACTAGAGACAATGGAACTCAAGTGGGGAGCAATGATGCATCCCTTTCTATAGGATCTTCAAGGATCACACATGCATATAGGCATTTCTTGCCATTTTTTTTTTTCACATTCACTCAAAAGGGATCTTGCTAAAATATCATACAGTTAGCTAGATGAAATTTGGGTTTAGGTCTATGGGTGTAACATATTTTATCAAATGTATTTTGACTATGTACAATGTTTCATAGCTATAGAATAGGATTTGACCACGCAAATTCCATGAACCTTGTTATTAGAGGCAAGCTCCATGACAAGTGAAATTTGACTACCAAGTGGAGGACGTCGCGCACTCAATGAATAAGTGCGAAGAGCTAGGTTTGAAGCTCAGATGAGACTAAGCTGCGGTCTATGACTACTTGGACATCTTCCGAATGACTTCGCATGAGTGGAGCTTAGATCTCACCTAAAAGGTCAACAATGGGATTTATTTAGCATATTCTAAGTTATTGAGATACAACCGCTTATTTTCTCTTCCATTATTGGAAGCTAGGTATGACAAGTTAGGACCTTTGGTGAATGTTGTTTGCCTTGGTGATATACTACTAAGTGCTTGGTGAGTACTCGTCCAAATGCATTTGCTTGATTTTTAACTAAAAGTTTGAACTTTTTGAAATATCCAAATGGGTCTCACTTTTTCTTTAGATAATGCATCCATGTATTAAGCAAGTAATCATCTATAAAAGTCATAAAATAGTAAGCATTATTCAGTGACATAATTTTCATGGAATTGCATAGACTTTGTGTGTCACATGCCAACCTTAGCATTAAAACATCTAATCCATTCATGAACATCAAATTACAATGGAAATGTAAGAAATCAAGAAAACTAGTCAAAATCAAGAAAATAGATAAATGTAGCAAACCTTCACCAAAATAGGCAAAGTAAGGATTCTTTATATATGATTGAAGATCATTCATAGGATAGGGCCTGTAGCTAGAGCAGGATCTAAGCTTTCATGTGATTGTGCACATGAACCACCATTCTCATCAAGAAAGCTCTCAAAGAGAAGCTTCAAGGTCTCTTCGAAACCAAATTTCAAAAAAATGAACAACAGCCTCCAAATTTAGCACGACCTTAGCTATTTATAGTGGCCATTTGTGCCTCTACTATAAGTTTGGAGCCTTATTTAGCTAAATTGGGCCTTACAACCATTATTACAATTCCGCTATTCACAATTATAGCGAGGTTGTTCGAGCCACTTTATTAACTGTCCTATTGACTAGTTCTAATCTAACTTAGCTCCATGTGTCAATTTTCAGAGAAAAAGGACAAATATTGATTGTACTATCAATCATTAAGAGTTATTGATTGCTGAATCCAAAGATCTATCAAGTTCTAGATGTTAGATCTTGATCTAGATGCTTTACACTATGATTTAAGCAAGAGCAATGGATCAAATGATCAAACACATGGATGGGCGGCCTCACACGTGTGGAGGATAGTACCTGTACGACCTGTTTACAGAGAGTAAAGTACATTAACTTACAAATGCATTTCATTCATCAAAACTCAAGACAAATGTGGAAATCTCAACAAAACTAGAATTTGCCAATGTCACATCAACTTGTTATTGATTTGGTTGATCTCTTTATAGATCAAGTACATCCACGTGTTGTGTACTTTCCAGCAGCCTTCACATGTGTGAAGAGTGCCTAGTCATCCAGATCCACCAATGGGAGTCATATGTGCTCATTTCCCAAAGTTGACTATTTTCTTTGGCTAGAAAACAAAAAGCTAGTCTTCCACATTTATAGAAATATTTCCTATAAAATAGAATCTAATGGAATCTTCCTATCTTGTCTTATAGAAGCTTATCCACACGTGTGAATGGTATCTTGACATGTGTGAGTAATAACTCATTCACATGGAAGTCCAATCCATTTACAAAAAGTGTGACCAATTTGGGTCAATTTCACACTATTGTAGATCAAGCTAAAACCAATCTAACTTAATAAAAATGACTTATGTACATACTTTCACATGTGGGAACAAACTCCACATGTGTGAGATCCTATCAAGCTCAAATAACTTGAGATCTATAAGATACAACAAGTTGGAAGTGATATTTTAACACCATGGCTATATTTGGCAATTCATTAGTAAGCTCATGGGCTAATTACATGCAGCACATGACATTTTTTCAATCAGATTCAATATCTTCCTAGCTCTACTAGCTTTGACGTTATGTGATGATTCCATGTGCTGCTTGCCATTAATACATTCTTTGCAGAGAAGATGTTCCAATTCACCAAGCTTGGGTAACCCGATCACCATTTTTTGCTTACGTGAAAGTTGCAAACTCTTCAAGTGTAGATGCCCTAGGAATATATGCCATAACTCAATAGGTAACATGATGAATAATCAAACACTCTTGGAATTGCAGCATCAAGTTCATAAGGACCACATCGTGAAATCCTTTGGCAATGACTTCTTATTTTTGACCTCTCATGGAGCAAGCTCTATAATAGTCTTGAAACTTGACCTTGGATCAAATTAGGGAGTGTTTCCAAGTCCCTTAGCATGTGATAAGCCCTCAATAGGTGTTGTTCACATGAATGTATTCGTCACGTGCTACACAATTTTGTCTTATAAAATCTTGCAATTATGAACTATTCAGTTCCTTAAATGATGGAGGTCACATCCTTCTAGACAAAGTTATGACAAAAGTCTTGTTACAAATAAGGCAGCAGGCGGGGGATGGTGGGACACCAAATTTGCATGCATTTGAGACTCTCTCACCAATAGTGTTGCTAATTTTTTAGCCTAAGATGATCAATATAGGCCTCTCACGCATCCATCATTAATGTATGAAAACTTTTTGCTAAAGCGTAAATTTTGATATTTCAAACATGAGTCGTGATGTTGTTACATGTGAGTATCTTTCTCAAACATGCCAATACTAGTGTGCCTTTTGACTTTTGTCAAAATTCTTAACTTCTTTTTCATTCTATGGTTTGGTTTCACATAATTTTCATATCCCCTATCCATAAGAATATTCTACTTTTTGCATGTCCAAGTTCTATAACTTGCCCATTCTATCTTGCTGGATTTAGGTAATACTAACTCACTAGGATTGCCAATGTTGACTTATGTACGTTGTAGAAAACCGCATAATCTAAGGCTTAAAAACCTAGTTTTTTTATATGGATTACAATTTGTTTTTGCAATTATAGCAAGTTTATTTTCACCATCTTTAGAAGTCAATATGGCTAATGTAGATCTTCCTCATGGTTGGTGTGGCTGCCCTTGAGTATTACTTTAAAAGCACACTTTGCCTTCAAGTTGGGCACACTTTTTGTAACAAGCTAGTTTCTAGAGTTGATCACAGTTGTAAGAAGGTTTTTTGCAAGTGCATGTTGCATTGAAGGAATCTTTGTATTTAGTGCTTTGCGTCAAATGCTAGGCTTCACAAAACTCCAGGTGTTCAACTAGAGTAACTAGACAAGGGTATGCAAGTCTTGATTTTTTGAGCAAATAGATGGCCACTAATTCACTCTCAAAGAAATCGATTATAATAATAATCGATAACAATGGGCATTCTCTCACTTTGACTAGACATGGAGAATTCTAGAACATACATGCTTACTAGAACATGAATTAGGAATGTAGGTATACTACTAAGAATATCATTCATAGTACATAGGCAGCTCGGCGAGTAATTAGAATTACTCACACTATTACTCGCACTTGCCTATTAACACACAATATGTGGATTAAACACAAGAATGAATGGAAAACATTATTGATTAATCACAATTAAAGTACAATTCTTGGAGTGATACTCGACTTTCTCAAAACAAGAACTCGTGGATGCTTCTCATTGATGTCTAGACAACACACATATGGGGGATCCCCTATCTTCCTTTAGACTCATTATGACAACATTAGTGCACTGACCTACAAGTAGGTCGAGTACCTCTCCATTGACTTGGACT
>MU834146.1:0-7500 GCA_029204225.1 Diphasiastrum complanatum | reverse complement strand
ATTGGAAGGAGCCGACAACTATGCAGTTTGGAACTTCAAACTGAAGAACATTTTGATGGAAAAGGAGCTATGGGAGATCGTGACAAGTGAAGAGACAAGGTCATTAATTGAAGAAAATCAGTGGACATTTGACATGAGAAAATATAAAGCACAGAATTTCATCAACTTATCAGTCATAGATGCAATTATTCCATACATTTCGGATTCGGAAGGACCGAAAGAAGCGTGGGATACGTTGAAGGCATTGTTTGAAACCACAAGCTATCTTTATCATTTTTTTGATCAATCTTAATCCCCTCCCAGGTTATGAAATAACCAAGATATAACAGTTCCTTTTTAAAGAATTCACACTTGGACAAGCTTCTCTTGTCTCAATATCCTCAAGACAATACAGAGATGTTCTTTGAGTGTTTTGTTATAGATGAGAATATCATCCAAAAACACTACAACATACTTTCCCAGATATGGACGAAATAAATCATTCATTATCTGTTGAAAAGTGGTTGGGAGCATTGGTTAAATCAAACGGTAAAGCCAAGAATTCATAATGACCAAACCTTATCCTAAAACCCGTATTTATTATATCATCGAGATGTATTCTAATCTAATGATAGCCAGTCCGCAAACCAATCTTAGTAAGTACTTAGCTCCACCCAAATGATAATAAAGTAGATCATCCATTCTAGGCAATCGATATTTGTTTTTAATGGTAACCTTACTATTAGCCCCTTATAGTTTACACACTTTTGGAAAGTACCATCCTTCTTGTCCTTCAGAAGAACCAATGCTCCCCATGGAGACCTACTAGGTCGAATGTGACCCATACAAAGATGCTCCTCAATTTACCGAGTCACTTCCTCCTCTTCCTTCAAACTAAAATCGATACGGTTGTTGGAAGATAGGTTGACTACCCATATTTAATTCAGTTCTATGATCTACGAACCTAGATGGTGGTAGACCATGTGGGAGTTCACTAGGAACATCACAAAATTCTTGCTTTAAATCTACTAACAATTGTTTCTCATCTTGCTCATGATCTAAGTTACAACATTGATATCTAGCATTCACAATGAAATTATCATCGGTAATTGAACTAGAATCATTATTCACATCAAAAGAATCAAAAATAATTCCTCTTAAGCTAGATTTTAAAACAAGACAATAATACTCCAAATTGTGAGATTCCTTTATTAATTCCAGTGATGAAATCATCAGAAACTAAGTACAAGTATTGTCTCCAAAAATGGACATACATTTACCATTACTATCAACAAATTCTAACTTATGTTGCTTTAAACTATCGTATTTATTGAAGAACCACTCATAACCCAAAATTACTCTGACTAGCCCAAGTTGAACACATGACAATTAATCTTCTCAACATAGCCCTATAGATCTAGTTCCAATCCCGGAACCATAATATCAAAAACTTCAGTGTCCGCCCTCGGAGCAAGCTTAACCACGTACCAGTGGTCACCTGGCTTGGTAGGCACTTGGAGTCTCTGCACAAGTTGAGAATTAATGAAGTTATGAGTACTACTAGAGTCAAACAACACATTCACATCTTTCCCTAACAGTTTTCTTCTAACACGAAACAAATTTTGCGGACCAAAAGACAATGCACTGAATTGACATTTATAAGTAGCATTAATAACATCAATTGCATTTTACCTACTGGCAGATTGACTGTTGCAAGGTTCGATGAAGACTTGTTCTTCTGTGAACATTCCTTAGCCAAATGCCCCGCTTTGCTGCAATTGAAACATAATCATTGCTTAAAGGCATCCCTTACCGATGTCTTAGATTTCTTCTTAAATTTCTTCCCAGTCTTGGGTTTCTGGTAAGCCATGAACTTGAGCCATGGCCTCAAGTTCATCAAAAAACTTCTTCGGTTTTTTCGGTGGCCGAAAATTTGTCGAGCCTTTCTCATGCATTCGTTTCTTGGAAGCTACCGCCATCTGATCATATACACGAGCAATCTGAATGACATCCTCCAACAAGTTTAGTTGATTCCGCTTACATTCTTTTTGATAGTCCGCGGTCACTCCATTCACAAACTGCCACTACGCATACTTCTTAGAAAAGTGTGGTACTTTAGTTAATAGATCCATGAACTCTTGGATGTAAGTATCCAAGTCCCGAGATCCCATCTTGAGCTCAAAAAAATGTCGATAGGAGTCTCACTCATCCATGGTCATGAACATTTTCAGGAACACATCCCGGAAAGCATCCCACATGACTGGCTTAGGATCGAGATCCCTCCACCATGACATGGCCTTATCTTGCGTTGATACCAATAAAACGTATTCCAAGAATCCCAATCTAGGTAGAGCTCCAAGAACACCAAGGAGAAGTGCAGTAGACTAAACCAATCCAACCAATCTTAGATCTCTACTGATCTAGCCCTCGAGCACTAGGGAGTTAGGAACCCACCTCGTCTGCCCATGCACTGAATCCACATGTAAACATACTATCAATCCATGCCAAACTCCCATGCATGTGCACTGCATATTCCCTTGTATAACTAGAGAAGTTCTATTTTCGGAGATTTATTCGACATGCCCCTAGTAAGTGTCAACTTTTATATACTCTTGTTATCCCTACCAAGCTATATGCAGCAGAGGCATGGTGCACAAGTCTCTCTTCATCAGATTGGGCCAGTATCTCATGCCTGCAAATTCTTATGTTATTACATATGATACAGGCTAAGCCCTCAGTTCCACATCAGATCATTCTGGCTGAGTTTGTAGTTCCACCCATTCAGCTTGCTGCCATCTTTCAGTTTATCACATACATTTTGAGAGTCAATTATTTCCATTTGATGCGCAGCAATATACACATGCAACACTTACTTTATCTTAGCATCTTCATAGTCAAGGCTCATGGTTTTCTCAGGTTTACTTTACACACTAGGCATTTCTATCATGGACCTTCTACTGAGCACCCATGACTACATCAGATGGTTCTTGTACAGAGCATATTTGAGCCGAGAATGGCAAGGTCACCTAGGGGTCAAACCCCACTCTTATCGGACTCGCTTCCTGAAGTTGGATACAGTAGGATTCCCAATTCTACCATGTTACTTGGACTCATGATTATCACATGGTTTGAGGTTCCTATTGGGTCAGTTCAGGGTCTCTTCAGATCAGCTTATGATTGAGACTGGGCATTTTTAAAACAACCCATGAGAGGAGTGGATTTGTGGAATTCCACACATGTGGGACACCCCAAAAGTGTGCTTGTGATCTCCTAAGATGGGGTGATTGCACATAGATCATACATAGATTGAAAACCAAGATCTATTCCATCAATCTAAGGCAAGAGCACTAAAAATCATGCATATGTCAATCATACAAGTACACTCACTCGTGTGGAGACCTGAGTATGAAAAAACTAAAGTGTGGAAAAGCCTTCCACTGGGTAGAGAGAGAATCAACCATCTAAAACTCAAGTAGAGAGAGAAGATCAAGATTGACTCAAAATGTGTAGAAATCTCATAACTTCATAAAACTTACAATGCCTCTATATGTAGCTACTTGAGGTAGAGGGGAGTGAAATATGATTGGACCCCTTCTTTTCCTCCTCAAAAGTCTATTGGTTGAGTGACATATGAGGCCTCAATCTTGATTGGACCATTTTGATAGATTCGAGCTTTTTGATTGGTCACTAGTTCTCACGCCAGCACATAGGGACATGTCACACGCCAAATGTCAACATGAAAAATGTCATAAGACTAACTTGGCTCAAGCTACATCACTTTTTACTTTTGGCCTAATCATGACTTGACATTTGTAAAAGCCTATTTTGCCTCTAATGCCAAAAATGGCCTAATCAACTTTTAACATGTGGCTAGATCTCTACTAAAACTTGAGTACCCCTAACTCAACATGACTAAGATGATTTTGGCTATTTTCCACACTTGGGACCATGCTCCACACATGTGAGATTTTATCATAAACAAGAATTGTAAAATAACCAAGCTAGATATTGCCAAATTTTCACACTCCTCAAAAACTAACTTGGTAAGGTACTAGATTGCTGGAGGGTTTGCGGATCCCAAGGCAACCCTAACCCTAGTTAATAAGTGAGAGGGATTTGGCATACTAGGTGTGTAAGTCCAACCCGATGATCAATTAGAAAGTCAATAAAAGGACTTTAGGTCTTTTTGCGGGACTTTCAATGTTGCAGGGCCTAAATGTCAAGTTACTGAATGGGTTTCCCTCCAATTTGGATGGTTCCCACTCTTTTTTAAATTTGAATAATTAGGGAGGCAGAAATGGGCCAATAAAATTCAAAGGCCAGGGTCCTCCTCCTAACTATAAAAAGGGACCAACTCGAGTTCCTATAGATGTTCATTTTCTCATTTCGATAAAGCAGATTGGTTCTCTTCAAAAATGGATTGATGAATGTCCTTGCTCTCTATCACTTTTCCTCCATCTCTCATGCTTTTTTTGGTTTTTGCTAATTGTTGGATCTGATTGTTATTGGGATTGTATGTTATTATACTTTTATGAGAGAGAAAGGGAGAGAGAGAAAGAATAAGCTATCTTTGTTGTGGATGCATAGCGTTAATGGATCGTAGTAATGGATGTAGTGTTAATGTTTAGGGATAATGTTTAGGGTTAATGGATGTTAGAGTTAGATGTGGATCTTCCATTCATGCTGAAATCTGAATTATACTATCGCTCTTATGGGAACGAACCTACACATGACAACTAACTTCGTCTCTTGATGCTAGATTGACTAGATCTTGGTTTGAGGTTAGGCAAAGAAAGAAGCACACTACAATTTTGGCATCGTTGTCAGAGAGCTACGCCAATTTTTCAGTTTCCAGCATGTTTGTTGGATGGTTAGCTTGCATTAGGCATCTTGTTGTTGCATGAATAGTGTTAGATCTGCATTTAGAGTTAGTTTGGGATTGATTTTGCTTGATTTGAGTGGATTTGCTTGTTTGAAATCTAATGTGATTGTGGAATAGAGAAAGCTATTTAGATCACCAATCTTAAAATCCATTGGATTTGAGATATCATAAAAAACAACAAAAATCGGTCAAATCTGTTAGATTTTGATCAAAAAGAGGCAAAAATTGTCATCAGAGCTGATTACTTTTTGCCCTCTTTTAGGAAACCTTTGCCGAGTTGCAGATACCTTCAATTTTGATCACAAAACCTTCAGTTTGAAGGGTGAAGATTAATTCTCAGCAGATTTTCAGAAACATCAAAAAAATCATCAAAAAAAACATCAAAAAATCACCAAAACTCTAAAAATACAGAAAAAGAATTTTCGTCCGATTCACTGTGCATAGTGTGATTTAGATCTATCTACTGCCAGGTCGAAAAAGAATAATACCAATAATAGAAGGGTTTTTTAGAAGATCGGTTGTCATATTGTCATATATTTGCCAAAAAAAGTCACTTTTTTGGCAAATATACCAGTATTACTCTTGATCCTTCGCCAAAACCTTCGCCGAGTTTTTAAAATAGCATTCGGCCACCTATTGCACAGGAAATTGGCACACAACAAAGCTTGATCCCAAAATGGTTTGTCAAGATTCTATTATAGTAAAATATTATTCTTGAGTTAGGCGAAAATTCTTCTTGTCCAGATCATAAAAAATCTTGACTTTTAACCTTTGCCAAACTATAGAAACTATATTTTCTTGTGTCAAAAACCTTCGTCGGGTTTACCACAGCTTTGTTTGTGTCAGATCTTGCATCTGAGAGTTTGGCGAAGGTTATTTCCATAGAATTGTCTGGAAATTTAATCAGATAGTTTTTTTTCAAAATAGCACTATTAAATCTCGCCGAGCCAATCTTCGCTTAGGAAACCTTCACCAGTTCTATTTTTAGGTTTTAATTTTCTAGATCAAGTCTCTGTCAAAATTTGGGTCAAATCTGATATATTCTGATTTCGATTCTGAGAAATTTTTCATTTTTTTGAGGTATCGATTGATTGAATTTTGAAATCTTTTCACAATAGAGAATTAGATTCTTGAAAAATGGAATAGATCTAGTAGATTTGATTTGAGATAGTTTTTTGAAAAATCTAGATCCAATCTCATTGTCTACTTGATTTGAATTTTAAGATGGCTGCCCTTGGAGCTGCTCCTGGAGGTGCTCCTTGGGAAGTCAATCCTATTATTGTTAGAAGAGCACCTCGTTTGGATCTATCCAAATACAATGGATTAACAGATCCAGTTAGATTTCTTCATATCTATGCTGAATCCTGTGAAGTCTATGGCGAAATTTTCCCTCAAGATAAACTTAAGTTGTTTCATATGGCCTTAACAGACGCAGCACAAGCACTATAATCAAGATGAATCTGAGCATACAGATTGGGAGGTTGTTAAAAGAGCCCTTATCACACGATTCAAACTGTGCAAGTCTCTAGAAGACCCTTTCCTACTTTTAAGTAAAATTAAAATGCGAAAGCAAGAAATGGATCGAGATTACATTGAACGGGTGACACGCTTCAGATCTGAGTGCGAACCTGAGCTGATTAACGAAAATGCCATGGTTATGTGGTTTTTGTCAGGTTTACCTAAACAAATCAGATGTGAGCTGAAATTCCATAATGAGTATGCACTACTCTTGCAAAAATGCTATGGACGATGCAATTCGGGAGAGATGAAGATTCAGATGATGAGCCGAATATCAGTATATTGCCTTATACAACAGGGCAGACTACTACGACATCCACACTATTGCATCAACGAATGTCAATGTCTACTGTAGAAATGATATTCAATGAGTTCAGAGAAAACTTGGGAAGAACCAGCAGAAACAGATGGAAAAGTAGCAGAGTCGCAATTTGATAAGAAGATCAAAGCATTGGAAGATTTCTATGAAAAAGCGAACAAGGAACTTGAGAAGTTTGCGGGTGGAAGGACTTTATCTATACTAGGAGAAAATGTATGGTGTTCTATTTGTATAGAAAATCACAACAATTCAACCTGTCCTCAATTGAAAAAAAACGAATGGAAATCAGTATATGCCATTTGTGTAATTCGCCTGATCATGAGACTGCTTTATGCAAAATCAATCCTTGGATAATTCAGCAATGGTTTGCCCAAATGGGATATTGAGAACCACAGTATGGAGGAAATCCAGCAGCCAGACCTCGACAATCTGCTCTTAGATACCCGGAACGTTTAGCCTTACCTGCCCCACCAAAGCACTCCGCTCCTCCTGCGATGGAACCAGAATAGTACAGAAGTGCTCAGCAATGGAACTACGGTACTGAGCAAGAAGGTGGATCTTCAGGTGGATCTTCAGAGTATGCTATTTATGCTGCCGCGCAACAACAAGCCTCTAGAAATTGGACCAGAGCACCACTTGGATGCTTTGCATGCGGAGAAAATCACAGAGTTGTAGAATGTCCAAATAAAGAAAAATTTGTACCATTATGTCGTGACTGTGGTTATGGGCATTGCTATAAAGACTGTCCAGCAAGACGGAAGCCACCACTAGCTACAGCTCCTGTAAACTTGATAACAATCAA
>MU834145.1:0-49155 GCA_029204225.1 Diphasiastrum complanatum | reverse complement strand
CACTCCAACAGCTTCCAAAAAATCTTGCTATTCAATGTTGAAAGTCTTGAGATTACCAGTATAGAAATCTTTTAACCAAGTTAGCATAGATTTCTATTGTTAAAGCTTCATAATTAGTATTTCAATTGCTATTGTAGAAGGATAGCTTTTGCTTTTCATTGTGGACAGCCTCTATAGAAGTAGATGGGCGCCCCACCTCCATTGTTATCTCAGTTTCCAGCTTATGAAGTAATGTAAAAATCAATAGACAGACAACTCCATTTTCTCCTAGGGGATCACAGGTTTTGTGAGATTGCACCATTGTACAAGGTGTTTTGATGTCTCAGCGTTTGCAATGTGGTTTGCTGCTTGCTTGTTGTATATCTTTTGTTAAATTTGCAGAAATTCCTACTTAAATGGAGGAGATATGTACAAAAACATACTTGCTTTTGAAAAATTTGATCATGTTCATGTCTATTGATTTAGGGTTCAGAGTTGAATGGGTTGCAGTTCACATGAATCTTCCCTAAACGCAGAAGAAATTAGAATCTATAGATGATAAAGTTTCTTGTACCATTTCTGAGAGAGAGGAGAGAAGAGAGAGAGAGAGAGAGAGAGAGAGAGAGAGAGAGAGGAGAGAGAGAGAGAGCTAGCTAGCAGAATCCCTTTTTTTTAGAAATGTTTTTTGAATCTTGTGAACTCAGTTTGGTCTCCGATTCATCACTGTAACCTAGTTACTCAATCTAAATCAAACTTGTGGGGGGGGGCTACTTTCAGCCAATTTTTAACTAGACTTTTCTATCTGCAATCATTTAAAGACTTCTCTTATCATGAGTTACTCCAACTCAAATTTTTCGTTTGGTTTAAGAATTCTAGGCTGCACTAGATTCAGAGTTTTCAAATTTGTCAATTTTTGGGGGATTTAGGTTGACGTTATTGCCATGCTTCATGTCTTAATGAGGAAGCTCTTTTGTAGTACAGTTTCTTGTTGGTTGTTATTGTTCTGATCAGAATTGTTCAATTGAATTTCAGTTTAGAATTGCTCAAGTGTGGCACTGCTTACCCATAAGGAAAGCTTGTGGGTGGGAGTTTAGGAAACAGGAGCATGAATATCTGGCATTCAAGTCTCAAAAAATAATGTTAAAGGTTAATTCAAATTTGTCAACAAAGTTCTGCTAGCTATCCTATACACGTAACGGGAATGCTGAATCTCGCAACTTGCTTAATCAAAGCACGTATAAGTTTGAAAGCATTTGGGAAGAATAAATAGAAAGCCACCAAATGTGTTTGCTAATTCTTGGCCATTTGAATGCAGTGAATGGGTTGTTAATTTCCAGCGAGACAACTATGCATATTATGTAGGTCATTATCCACTCTTGGCCTACTTTGCAATTGCAAAGATTGAGTCCATTGGGAGGGAACGATATACTTTCATGCAAGTACATATGAAGAGTTTTTCTCCTTGTATGATAAGTTTCGTATTAGATGTAGGAAATTATGTATCAAACCATATCATTTAGAAGCTTTTATGAACTTTTGGTCAACCGACCAAAAGTAGGGACTCATAGGGTTGAAGATTGCACCTCTCCTTTGTTATGTCAGGCATTGTCCTAGACATAACATCAATATATAACCTGCTGGAGTCTTTGATGGGAATAGTTTGTTGTTTTATCAGCAAAACCTTTCTCCAAGTTGCATGTTATTTGTCGTCTCCTCATTGCGGTTTATTTTTTTTGAACCTTTACTTACCTTGTCTTATTGTTGAAGCTTCAGAGGTACATATATCTTTCTCATAAGAAATGCGTTTTAATTTTGCAGAAAATGTTGTGGCTACCACTTGAACCTGAAGAAGATTGATGATGAACATATTATTTGACTGGGTTTAAGACAAACTTTACTAATGACCTTGATGATGACTTTTTAAGGGCATTCTGTTTCTTTTTGGAAGTATTGGCATCCTATCATCTTCAGTTTTCTTGAATTGGATGGCTTGTAGAGCTCCATCTTTTCATTAATGTCAATCAACTGTTGATACTTTATTGTATATTGGTGTTTTTCTCATATTTCCCATTGCTTTTTTTTTTTTTTGGCTTAGAGACGAAATCATCATCCACAATCATTTTGATGAAACTTACAAAGTCTTGCAACTTCAAACATGTTTTGCAAATGTATTATCTGGTGATGCTTTTAACCATGTTGGGATGTGGATTCTTCAAGCTTTTATTTTGTTTCTCATGTGTGCCCAGAACTTCAAGTAGAAATGCTTAGATAAGATATGTATTATGTACTAGTTAAGTTGTAGAAAGATCTTCTGCAATTCTTACTTCTGAACTTGAGAAAATTATAGACGCTGAGATAGGATGATCTTTCTGCAATTCTTACTTCTGAACTTGAGAAAATTATAGACGCTGAGATAGGATATGTATTATGTATTAGTTAAGTTGTAGAAAGACCTTCTCAATTCTTACTTTTGAGCTATTGGATGAAGTTCCAAGATTTGAATACATATCTGGTAGATTCTAGAATATTGAACCTTAACTTAGATGTAACTCTCTATGAGGCTGGCCTTAGTTTCTAGTTACTATTTTAGCTACATGTTTCAAAAACACTCCAAAATAGCGTTAAAAAGAGTCCAAGTTTCTTGTATTGACTCCTTTTTAAAAGCAAAATGTGTTTCATTGAAATTTGAATTATCATTCTTGTACACCAAGTTTTATCTCTCTCTACTTCACCATGTGCTTGCTAGTACATGTTCTCCAATCATGATATTATCCCTATTTTTCCTTCCTTTATTGACAAATTATCATTTGCACGTGATCTTGAGCCACGGTCTATGCATGATAATAGCATTCATAAGATGATTCTGAATATGCCTAAATAAAAATGCCATTCCTTTTTCCAGTTTCGGCAAAATAATATTACAGTACGATCTGTCCCAAAAGTTTAAAGCATGGCATGATCAAATGTTTTTATTTGTGATTGTATGCTCCTACTTTGATTATAGGAAATTTTCAAATATTCTTCGTCAAATTGTACCCTTGCCAGTGTTGCTAGATTTCTTTCTATAGCAACTTGTTCGAATGCGATTGTCAGATTTGATATCAGTTTCCAAATCAATAAAATTCAGTTTCAGCTTAGAATTCTGCAATCACCATTATTGTTGCATTATCCTTCTCAATGGTACTTAGACATGACATCCGAAGTATGATGCTGTCGTTGAGAATAGAACTCTCAAATTGCGTGATAGAGAATTCGAATCAGGATGATCTCCATCTGGGATTTCCTTTCTCATCTTACGATCGTCCCATAATCGATGCGATCCTCAGCGCCCAGCTACCCTTATAGTCTCAAACCAACCAGCGTCTAATGCCTAATTCAAGCCTACATATACTTTACATGCAGATCAAATAAAAAAGAAAAAATATTTTGAAGTATTCATGGTTGGACGTTCCGGAACAATGCAAAGGTGCAAGCAATATCAAGTACTTTAGGACGGCAAATATCAATCATATCATGAGGAGTATTTAGCAATGAGCATCTTCGAGATGAAGCCTCAAACTAATTATTCTCTATATCTATTCGAAGCAGATACCGTACACTAATAGCTAAGTCCTCACACTGCTGTTAGGTGGAAGCAGCCCATTGCTCGTGCAACATCCGAGCGTAAGTGATTAGTTTTTCTTGATCCCGGAACGCGACTTTGGCAGCTGGGTGTTTACGAATGGCGCTGAAAAAGTCGTGCAAGTGTGGAGCTTCATCTACTGTGGGAAGTCGTATACCTGCCAGCTCCAAAAAATGAGGGTAACCAAGCTACGAACGGCGCGAGAGATATATCTGCATAGCCGCTAGGACCGTTGAAGAATGGTTTCGCATCCAGCTTGGCAAATCCGCTTTCAAGTGTTATCAAGTTATCATAGAGTTCTTTCAGCGCTCCTTCCTTCTCTTCTCCTTTAGCCTGCAAGGTGCGAAGAGCTGCGTCGAATATCTGCAGTTGTCAAAAGTCAGTAACTTGTGGGAACTTATATCTTTTCAGCATATATAATGTCACAACTGCGGAGTGTGAATTGAAACGTGTGGTACCTTTTTATCGACAAAATCGCTCCAGAAATGTGTGATAGCTCGTCCATATGGATCTTTCGGCAAGAAACCGGGCCGAGATTCATCTTCTGGCCAAGCTTCATCCACATACAAAAACGATGATGAGAGATTCAGAAATAAGCTTTTCCATTATGAAGAAGCACGGGGATCATTTTGTACACAGGGTTAGATTCCAGCAACAGTTGGCTTTTCGCACTAAGATCTTCCTCTATTAACTCGTACTTCACTCCCTTCGCCTCTAGAGCCATGATAACGCGCAGCCCATATGGGCTGGACCAGAATGAAAGTAGTTTCACATCCTCTGTCGCCATCGAAGCAAATTTGTTGTTTCAGTGCTTAGTCGATGCAGCGTCTTTCCTTTGATACCTGATTTACTATATTTGAATATCCAAGTCTGCAAAATGTTGACACAGTGAAGCTCGTCACAGAAGGAACTTATTGATTACGCAACGGCTTCAGTATGATGTTAAAACCTGGAACTCTCCACCTATACTTCGGGTTTGCACGATAACAAATGCAAACAGTACGCCTGAGGGAAGCATGTCGAAAAGCAGAACTGATTGATACTTCCACAAAACTGCAGAGTAAATCAAGACATTCCAAATACAAAGGCAAAACAACCCAATTGCAAGTTGAGCTAATAAGTGAAGAGATCAGATATATATAATCACTACAGCCACATTCACTATACTTACAATAATAGACGAGAGACAATGCATTATTACAAAAATAACTGTTACCTCCTGATCAATAGCTAACTATAGAGCTCTTTTTTGTTAATCAATTTTTTATATCGTTTCTGTAATTTAGCAATTTTTTGTTGGGCAGGATTCACCTTTGAAAAGTTCATGTCTTAATCCATTCTCTTAAACGATTAGCAACGTTGCCCAGCTGTACATGCATGCTACCTCTTTCATGTAAAACTAGAGCAGCCCTTAAACAAAGGATTAGCTCGCTTTCCCAGCTACACATGCATACACATGAAGGTTACCTCTTTCATGTAAACCTTGAGCAACCTCGTTCTTAATCATGAGGAAAGAGCATTGGATTGATATTTCATTTCTTTAAAATGGAATATTATATATATATATATATATATATATATATATATATATATATATCCCACGTTTAGAACATTGTTGGCTTCCTCGAATCATGAACAAAATAATGGTTTTTTTTGGAAGAGAGAGAGAGAGAGAGAGAGAGAGAGAGAGAGAGAGAGAGAGTCCATGAATGGTCTTTTTAGAAGTTACCACACAAGGCAAATGTACAAAACATTGAAAATTTTTATGACACTTTTTGGAAAAGATAATGCTCTTCTAAAATGAACTAATGGACATACTACAAAGCCAAGAGAATCCTTCACTTTCTGGGAAAAGGATTGACAATGACTAGTAGGTAGTAGTGGTTGAGTTTGGCATCATGTTACAATTAGATTATCATGTATTCACATGGCAAAACCATTTTATAAGCACCTTGAAATCATAGGGCACTCTAACTTATTGGAGATCGAATGATCCATATTATCCCAAATCTTTATTAGGTGATATTGTATGACCAAGGTGAGTGTAATGCAACTCCAATCTCAAGGAGAGGCATAGGGATATTATTACAATCCCAAGGAGAATTGGAGCTCCTAACTAATTATTTTATGTATACGTCATGGTACTTTTAGAGGATTGAAAGAGTATTTGATTGATGAAGACCTCCCTTATCATGTGTTTTAATGTTGAAAGAACCATCAAGAAAAGCTTCAAAATTTCATGGCACTTATAAGAAGCATTGGCCATTGGTATAGCCAATTCACATATTGCTTTATAACACGAGTTGTTTTCAGCACATTTTTGTGCGCGTGCGCATAAAACCCTTGGTCACTTGACGAGACATAACATGCCATAAAATTATTGAAATTTCAATCTTTCAATTGTATGTGGAACTAGACTTGACTCTTCATCGTATTATTGAAAAACTTGAATTTTTTCTGCCCCCCAAAATCTTCAATTTTCAGCACTTTTCAACACTTCACATGGGTAACCTTAGGTATGCACATATAGGACTCCAAATTAATTTTTTTTAATAGACATGTTTCTATGGTCATAAAGGATTTTTGAAAGTAGATAGCCAAAGAAAGGGTTGTAAAAAATACCTCCAAAAGACCTGAAACTTTCTAGCACCTTTCAATAATTTTCAATACTTTTCAGCACTTGACATGGGTAACTTTAGATGCACATATCTATTGGTGAAGATATCAAGGCTAGGGCATGCTAGAGAAGATTCTACACCAAAATCAAGTTTCTTGCATTTGTAGATAGGATCTTTTGTAGATCAAAACCCTATATAGGTTTATAAATTTGATCAATTCCGATTTTTGAATTCACATGTTGGATTTAGCCGATTTTTGGATCATTAGATCAGCCTAAGTGGTGGCTAATAGATTGCATATCAAATTTTCAGGATTTGCATGTAGATCTTGAAATATTCAATTTTTTGTGATTTTGTCAAAACCTTAATTTTGATTGGATCTCTAGATAGTGAGGTTGCTGTACTTCATTTGAGTGTGTTTCAATCTTAGGAAGTGGCAAAAGTCATTAGATTGAGGATAAATTGTAGGTTGATCAAGATTTCATGATTCTATGTGTTGATTTGCTTTGTATAAGTGCTAAAAGAGATTTTTTGAGTAGTTTCAAATTTTTGTGATTTCTTTTGAAAACATTTGTTGTTGCTCAAAGGAGTGCTTTGTGCATTGAAATAGGTTGAAAGAGAAGATCAGGTCATTGCTACATGGCTACATCAAGTGGACTCATGTTGGAAGCCAATGATAGGCTTACCTCAAGTAACTATTCATTGTGCAAAGTGAGGATGGAATCACTTCTTGAGATGAATGATGTTTTGGATATTGTTGTAGGTTTGGAGGAGAGACCAACAACACAACAAGATCAAATGACATTAGAGTTCTCAATATCAAAAAGACCCTTTAAGGAATGCCATGTAGGATATAGAAAAAATATCAAAATAAAAAAAACAATATTGTTTATTTGCTTGCCCTTTACAGTTAAGAACTGTAAACTGTTCATAGTTTAACTTGTCTAAATTCAAAATATTCCCTCCATTGGTTACGAAGAGGGCAATCTTTTCATTGGATCTAGAATATGATCGCCATCCCCAAATTCGAATCAGGAAAAATAGCAAAATGTATGAATATGCAATCCTTCCACGAGAATGAAAATATGGGCGCCATCTCCAAATATGAACGCCATCTTCACATTGGAATGGAAATATGAGTGCCAACTACCTACTGGAATGAAAAAATGAGTGCCATCTCCAAATTTGAATCAAGCAGACAAGCATGGAGATTGGATTGATTGTACAGAGTATATAATATAATCAAAGATGAGTATTTTGGTTTGCTTCAAAAAATCTGTTCATAGTACTTTGATGCATTTGATTACTCTATTGTTTTTTTTTTTTTTTTTTTTTTTCTGATGACGACATTGTATCACCTACATGTGGATCTCCCTATTGATTTGACACCTTTGCAGAGAAGAGGAGGCAAAGGAATTTAAATATATACTGAGGATCATTCTCGTTATAGGGTAGAAGGAAAGAAGAACTTGGATTTGTGGACAGAGGAGCATTATATCCACAAGATCCAAGCACTTTGACACATCCCACATTCTCTTCAATACCTCATTTAGTTACATGGATATTTCATGGGCATGCTGGATTACTAGGATATTGTGAGAGAATGTGAGTTAATACGGATATCCTCTTATTGTCAGATAGATATTGTCTTCTCCAAAAGACGTTAGAGGAAAACGAACAACTTAAAAGAAATAATGAATCATTACAGAAAATAACAATCAATATCAAATCAGAACTAGAGCAAATGCAATCAATCTTACAATCTATTCGAATTGAAAACTTACAATTACTGAAGGATGTGGAATTGGCTAAGAAGAAGGCTGGAAACAAGAAGGAAAAGCGACAAAGTTACAAGGATATTCAAACGCTTTCAAAAGGAGGGAAGGATTCGTGCATTCAAGTAAGCATATTCTGATTTTGTAACTTGATCAATGACATTTGGATTTAATTTCAGCTATGGTACTGATATTTCTGCTAACTATCTGTTTTTTTGCAGATATGCAATAGTAGCTCCTTGGAATATTAAGGAAAATGCTTCACTAGGAATGTTGTAATATTGACAGGCAAATCCACTAAGTGTATCATGATGAACAACAGGAGTTCAA
The DNA here is from genome assembly GCA_029204225.1 of Diphasiastrum complanatum. Lineage (NCBI taxonomy): Eukaryota > Viridiplantae > Streptophyta > Lycopodiopsida > Lycopodiales > Lycopodiaceae > Diphasiastrum > Diphasiastrum complanatum. The sequence goes on along the minus strand of MU834145.1, from coordinate 40,831 downwards.
ATGTAAAGTGCAAAATAACAGAGTCTTTGATGGTGGATATTTAATAAATTTTAGATAAGACTATAGTGCAGGGTGCTTATGATTTTGCAGGTATTAGCAAGGAAGCATATGCAACAATATTTAGACTTAATAGAAAAGCTTTTAAGCAAGTTCGAATTAGAAAAGTCCCAATCTCAAGGTCATATCACTTGAAGAAAGAGAGGGATACATTAAACATAGGTATGCATAAGATCATTGGTGAGTTACTCCATTTCATATTGAGGAGGTGTATGAAACTGATGGAAGAACAATATCCTATAATTCATCAAACAACTTATTTGTTGATCTAAATTACTTGCTGAGATACATTCTCACATTCTATGATATAACCTTTGAAAAGGTGAATGACAAAATAATCATAATACTTAAGTTAGATGAGTCAGAAATTGTGAAAGGGCAGAAGATGGAGAGGGTTAGTATAACTCTCATGAATGGTGCACTATCACAAACAGAGGACCAAGAAGATTTCAGATTTAGTGTCCAGTCCGAAAATGATTTATGGTGGTTGGCAGCATTTTAGGTAACTAGCCTCATTGTTACATTAGATGCAATGAATAGTATTAATTCATAGTAAACTAAGTTTGATTAGTTCCTTGGGCAGGTGCTGAAGGAGGATCATGATATCATGGATATTCTCGAGGACATCTTATCCTAGGATCATCAAGGACTCTATGGATGGAGGATTCTCAATGTCCCATGAGTTGGAGACTTCAATGTTGAATGGCACTTAGCAGGTGATTTGAAAACATTGAAATGCACGTATAATGTCTCTCACAGTGCTACATCTAAACACCCTTGTTTGTACTGCATGAAAATGGCAAAAGATACTACTAGGAGTACATGAACTACTAGAGAATATGCAGATCCAAACTGGAAGCCTGTGCTGCCTATTCCCTTGAAAAATGTGCATGTTTGCACTCTTCATGCAGAAGTTAGATTAATAGAAAAGATCATTTATCTTCATATAGTTTTTGCTTGGAATAGTAAGCCAGCATCATCTACAAAGGAAGCTATCTCTCGATTAGAAGAAGTGTCATCGAAAGCAGGACTTCGTAAGGGACATGTCAAAATTCAAAAAAATGAAAAGCTTTCAGGAAAGACAGGAAATATGCCAACTAAGCCAAGCATAGGAGGAGCAAAAGCATGTCGATTCCTATCAAACCATACTGGTAAGGTTTCTAATATTCAACACTCAGTCTGGACTTATATCAAACCTGCCACTCAGGGCTTTGAAAAGAGCGGCAAAACTAGAGTACTAAAAGTTGATGTATGGAAGAAGCTTGATAGTATGATTGAAATTCTAAGAAAAGACAAATTCTCTGATATTGATAAGAAAGTTGTACAAAGGACTTGTGTCGAGTTTGTCGATGCAGTATCAAAAGCATGGGGAGAAAATCACATCACTCATTACATGGTTAGTATAGATTCTTCAAAATGCTTTCAATTTTCCATATATATTTAGATCCAAACATAAGACTGACATTATGGTTTTGACATCTGCAACACATACTAAGAGATCATACAACATGTTTTGCAAACACATATGGAAGCCCGAGTGTCTGGTCATTACAAGGGATGGAGAAGTCACATTGGCAAGCATAGGCAACATTTCATCGAAATACACAACATGGAGGAATCAATGAAAAATGTAACTACATTTGTCAATTGTTTCATTGGTTCTACCGCAGAGTTCAGATTCGACATATAACAAAGTCCACACAATACAACAAGTTTAGAAAAGCCTGCAAGTTCATACAGGAAGTCAAAATTAGATGATTGCTGAGTAGAAGATAACAAAGACATTTAGTCATCATTGTCATCAAATCATGACATATTCAGAATTGCTTGCAAATTCATGGAACAAGAGAGAGGAGAAATACTCAATGTAAATGTATTGATTGTATTATAACAAAGTACAAAGTGTTGACTATTCATCATCAGCTTTTGTGTCAGCTTCTATGGCTGTATTGTCATGAAAAAATTCTGTGCTTGAGTATGCATCTAATAGATGTGCATTATCCTTATTTCCACTAAGTTCAATATAAGTAGAGTACAATGAATAACGGGATCTCCTTAAAGGAACATTCCCATTAGTAAAACCTAGAATGTTCAAAACTTTTGACAAAAATGATCTTATTCGACTTAACAAATTTATGTCCTCCTAGATAGAAAGATAAAGCTTTATCAGAGTCTTCCCGACTGGGTTCAGCTTTGAATGAGCAATACAGATCTCATTCTTTAAAAAATGCCTAAGATAGTGGCCAAGTCCACTATCCCTCTGGAACGAGGATGCATGTTGTCTGTAACCACCTCGTCTCGCAGCAAAGTCATCAATTATGAGAGCATCCTGCAATAAAAAATAAGTTTAAAAAAAAAATTCAGCAGCTAACAACATTCTAATGCAAGGAAGTTTAAACACTTACACATTCTTCATCAGCAGCAACCAGATCCGGATGATCAATATTATGACCACCTACAAAAGAAGAATCATCTGTGAAATGCATTAATGATGGACGAGGGAAGCCCATCTGAGATTGAAATGCAGTGAATTCTTCATCAGATGGTATGCTTCGTCCATGCTCAGCAAAATTTGATAAAGCTCTCTTCAAGCATTCTTCACCGGTCATAAGCCCATCCTCATCATCATAATCAATTCCAGCAACACGGTCATCTGTTTCAATATCTACAAAGTCGGAGAATTCAAAAATTGTGCCGGATAATAAACATAGCACCTCATCCTCACGATAGTAAAAAAAACTGATACAAATAAGCTATAGTAATATATACACCGTCATTTATATAATACACTGGCAAATTAAAAAGACATTTAGATTCAACTATAGAGATCGATTCATCAGCAATAATATTTAGGCCAATGAATGAATGCCGAAGCACATCAGTATTTACATCAAGAAAACCACTATGCTTATCAGGGGTGTCGATAAGGAAGTGACTAATATCCTTAAAAGATGATTGAACTGAGGATGATGCAATATGGGATCAGAAGGAGAAACTTCCTCATCATCCGGGATCTGAACTAATAGGAAAAGTACGAAACCAGTCTGGTATTCAACAGATCGACATATTCTGTTGCAGGAAGGACACAATGAAGTGCTCTTAAACAGATCAAATAATTTAGTGAACATTCTATCTAGTCTCTACTTGGAAAGTGGAAGAAATGGACAAGATCAGTATAATGCATGTAGGAGAGTGAACCTATGGAGATAACATGTATACTGAGTAAATCCCTGAATCTAACATAATGATCATAAAATACTTTTGAATTGGGTTGCGCAGTCTTGAAAACATGGAAATATGGGCGAAATAGGTTGTGGAAGTAGTCTAGGTTGTCAGTTATTCCAAATTCAGTAAAAAATGCACTTAGGCCGAAATCCACCTGGTGTTAGAACATCTAGTTTGCGCCTTTTTGTATTGTCTTTTGATTGGTCATCCGTTGAGACTCGACGCTTCTGCTGAAATCCATATAATATCTTTTGAAGACTAATGTTTGAAGATTGCAATTCTTCAAACTTTGTGACAGATCTGGTGAGCTCTAATTTTAGATTTGTTATCTCTTTAGCCAATGTCTGATTTGTTTGTTGCAATGATTTTAATTGCTCATTTATGTATGTAATATGAATATTTGCACTATTCGCTAGCATTTCAGCTTGGATTCTTCGGGAATCCATAACTTGACAATAGCCAAGAAGTCCGTTGGCACCATCACCAATGAACCTTAACAAACTATGTTCATCACAAAATTGAGGAGAAATATTGGTCAATGGATTAGGTGGATACAAATCACCTTTTACCCATAGATCGATATTTTTCATTCCTTTTAATGTCCAACAATGCATTTCGTATGAGTTCAGGTTAACACCCCGTACAGCTTTGGTTGTGGAATACTCCTTCTCTAAGTTCACATGCAAGTGACATTTTGTTCCCATCTTGAAAATGTCCAAGGTCCAAGAAGATCTTCAAAAACGAATTTGGCTTAATGTTTGCTTGAAGTATGTATTTGAAATGAGCTAGACATGAGTATTGTGTGTAGGTCCTATGTGTTGTACTTTTGGGATGGCATTCAATGATAGGCTTTGTCCTACTCTAAGGTTACCCTAGTATAGTCTATGTAACAAACCTACTAAAGCATATGAAAATAGATCTAGAGTAAGCTCTTAACTCATGATCACTCTATGTGGTAACCCATGGTAAAGGCGCCACGTAGGATGGATTAGCATTACACTAATTATGATTACGAAACTTGTTTAGGCAAGGAAGAGACCCTTTTTGAGTTGAAAAAGGGCCCTAATGTGCCAACGCGCAAAGAATACCAAAAAAAACTGATCACAATCTCCTTACTCCAATACTTGAAAGCGAAGCATTTCACAAATGGGGTATTGATTTTGTTGGACCTATTAGTCCAACAACATGTGTTCGCATCCGCCATCAACTGTATCCATCACTTGCAGCCGCCAAGTCCATCCACCATCTGTATCCGCCACTGTACTTTTTTCTATATCACAAGTACATCTACTGTTTCCATCCGCGAATGTACATCCCAATTGCATCCGCCCACGCTCAACAAATAGTTCCAGCTGACAAACAATTTGTATCCGCCAGATTGCATCCGCCATCTGCTTCATCTTCATCTGCATCTGCCATCTACTTTATCTCCAGCCGCCATCCTGTGTTTTTGCATCCAATTACATCGCCCAACTGCATCCGCTCAGTTGTCCTTGACTCCATCCGATTGTGAGCGAGATCAAAAAACATGTAGCCCAATGATGTTACTCGGGCTCTCTTTTGTAATGTATGGATCAACTGTTTGGAGATAAATCCTGCCCAATTGTACAGGTTGTGGTGGGCTTCATAGGATTCTCCAAGCATGGCAAAAATCTGGAGGGGAATCTGCAACAAATGTGCCTTGCGTGTAAATGTGTACCTGGTGAGGTAGGCACATGCAGCTCCTAATTCCTTGCATTTGATGGCTTCGAGCAGGATGCCACCATTGTTCTTCCACTTGTCGACTGAGGTGTCAAGGAACTTGGCTTAGGATTGCTACATCATGTTGGTCAGCCCCCCAGTTTCTCTTCATGACCACTTGGGAAGCCGAAAGTAGTAAGACTGCTAATAGCCAAGTAGACATAGAGCTAAAGATTGGGAACATCAATGCGGAACATCAGCTCTTTGGCTGCAAAATTTTCATAAGCCTAATACATCAGGTAGAGGTTCTGATATCCCTTCCACTTAGGTGAACTCGAGCAACTGGAAGAGCATCTCTGCTTGTGTGTATCACTGGAGCATGGGACTATGTTCACATGGAACCAATTTCAATATCAAAGGCATCTCTGGTACCTCAGTATGATGATCAGAATCGAATTCGGCCATTTCTTCTTTTTGGAGTCTCTGTAGTATCGAAATTTCAGAGGTATCGAAAAGAAAAAACTGAGGAGACTCTAAAAGTGAAGTGTATCGAAAAAGTAAAAAGGCTCGAAAAATGCAGGGTATCGAAAAAGTGTTCAAACTGGAAAAATGCACAAACTCGAAAAGCAAGCAGACTCGAAAATTTAGTTTCAGCGGATAGACGTTGGCGGATGCAAAAAAAAAAAAAAAACGTGCCTATTGATAATTTTCTTCTTAAGGCTATATGTCATATATGTTGTGTGGTAGATTGATTTGCCAATTACAAAGTTGTTATGATATACATTGTTCACATATGACAACACTGTTTGCCTATGTTGAAAATGTATGAAAATTGCTTTTTAGTTGGCTCAGGATGTGAAAAAGCGAGTCTTATTGGATGCGAAAAGAAACTTGGAAGGTTCCTGACTTGTTAACTAATTTTAAGTTAGCTGAATTTTATTCTACTCTTTTTCTCCTTTCAATATTGATACACTTGCTGAAAGACTTTGCCCTTGATGTTCATTTGAAAAGCCTCACTATTGTTTTAAACAAAAAACTGGAATATTTCAGACTTTATTGAGGATGTCCATTATAAGTGAACTCCACTTCAGTTGCCATCAAGTTCTGAATTTTTCTTCCGTCTGTTGAAAAAGCTTGTGTGCTGATTTTGCATTACCTGCTCTACACATCTATTTATGATAATATCGTATGCCAGTGAAGAGAATGAATACAATGTGCATTTTTATGCTCACGATATTCATAAGCTATGTGTGTTGTTTCAGTATTGATGCACTTTCTAAAATACTCATGTTCGTACGTGATGGATGCTCGTGACTTAATGACATAATGACTAATTTACATCTTAATGACTAATTACATCTTAAAGCTGTTTTTTATAGCTCACAATGATTTGCCAATTACAATGTGTTTGAGTTGTAGAACAAGATATTTTTACCGTGTAGTGGTTAGTTAGTCATCTTACAATCTTCAGATGCCATACCGAGTTATTACCGTTATGGCTACATACTACGCTATGACTTAATGAGAAATTTTTAATCAAGTCGTAAGCAAAAACAAGACGATGGATGATGATGTTTTCTTTTTTATTAAATGGAAGGCCTAGAAAAAGGGAAAAAAAAAGACTTTACCACCTAATTTGTCATCACAAATAGCTAGTTGTGACCACATATTCTACAAAAGGTACGAATAAATGAGACACTTCGGTATAATTTGACTTGCTATATATTACACATTTTACTTATAGGGAATACCAAAAAAGTGTATGACTTGATGTAATGTGGATGAAAGGCACTTTGGTCATTTCCCATGCCCAATACTAATGCACTTATTGAACAAATTTGGAACATAGATGACTCATGCTCTTTTCTTAACAGTTTTATCACTGGTTTTACTTCCCACATATTTGCCTATTGATAATCTTCTTTTAAAGGATATTTGTTATATATGGTGTGGTAGGTTTGATTTGCCAATTACAAAGTCCTTATGATATACACTATTCACATATGACAACAATGTTTGCCTATGTTAAAAATGTATGAAAAGTGATCAGGACATGAAAAAGCGACTCTTATTGGATGTGAAAAGAGACTTGGAATGTTCTTTTTAACTAATTTTAAGTTAGCTGAATTTTATTCTACTCTTTTCCTCATTTCAATATTGATGCACTTGATGAAATACTTATGTTCGTAAATGTTGCATACTCGTGACTTAGCGACATTATTTTTGGGTTTACGTGCTACTTCATAATGACAAATTTACTTCTGTTTTTTTTTAAAGCTGGTTAGGATGAGTTGCCAATTACAATGTGTTTGAGTTTTAGAACTCCGGGTTTGTTACCATGTACTGGTTATTTAGTCATTCTAGAGTCTTCGGATGCCATATTGACTTACTACAATTATGAGTACATACTACGTTATGACTTTCAGAGAAATTTTTACTCAAGTCGTTAACAAAAACAAGATAGTGGATGATGGGTTTTCTTAAAAAATGGGAGGCCTATAGAAAAAAAAAAGAAAAAGAAGAAGAAGAAGAACTTGACCACTTAATTTGTCATCATAAGTAGTTTGGACCACATATTTTATGGTAAGTATGAATATGTGGGACATTTCCAGAATAATTTGACTTACTATCACACTTTTTACTAATAGGGAATACAAGAAAAACTGTGTAATTGGGTGGCAGTTTTATGAAAGGATTGAAAAAGAATTTATGTAACTTCTTATATAGAATCCTTACTGTGCAGTTTAACTTCACGTTGCGAAATGGATAACAACTGAGAATAGGCGTCCCACAAGAATCCCGTTGTCCTTACTTGGTTATTGTTGTGAATGTTGTTGTGAATGGATGCAAGTGAGCTTATTCTCTTCAACATGAAGCATAACGTGTGTGGTCAGGATTGTTACTATATGGGAACATTACTAACCGACTTATTCTTGTAATGTGTAATAGCAAATTTTGTTATTTAGTTTGGTTAGGTTTAAACACACACACACACACACACACACAACAACAACAACAACTACTACTACTCAAGCGCATTCTCAAGGAGAATCACTAAGTACCATAGAGCATATGTATCCAACAAGGCACAACTAAATGATTTAGGTTGATTAAAGAGATGAGACTGTGGAGGGGGTTATCTTTTTGTGTACCCTCTTATACTGACTCCCATGATTGTATTTTATCACCTTTGCTAGGAGATTTACATGTGAGGTGCTTATACATTTAAAAAATTAATGGTTATAAACCCAAGGTTGTGCATTGGCTTTCACAAAACGCAGCAACTATCCTTGATGACTAGCATGAATGCGTCAATGCTAACCAGAGAAGACCCGCATTAGCATCCATGAAATTGAATCTAGCTGCCTTTTCCAGGACCTCCAATAACTCCAAACCTCTCAAACTGAGTCTGCCGTGCTCTCGCTCGATCCCTTTCACTCTCTGTTTTCTGGAAGAAGCAGTAGGGACAAGAGATACCATCTTCCCAGTAGATTGAGAGCTTGTCACTTTCACTAACTGGTTTCTTGCATGCGTAGCAAAGCTCATAATTTCCAACTTTAAGCCCGTGTCCCACCGACACTCGCTTGTCAAAGACAAAGCATTCACCTTCCCAGAGACTTTCTGTAGGGTGTATCTCCTCCAGGTATTTCAATATACCTCCTTCAAGGTGATATACCTGAAAATATATTATAACAGCAAAATCATGTACCTGAAAAAAAATCTAATAAACACACCCCTATGCAACCATCAAGATTTCCAAAATAATCTAAAGAATGAAGTCTCAATCTGCCAGATCTAGCTCACATGAAAGCATATGACTCTTCCTTACGGTGCATAGAAAGAACTCTCAATTGGGAGGGTACAATCTTAAATGATAGTCAAAAAACGGGTATAGAAATCTGATAAGGTAAATGACAGCCTTGCAGTACATCCTCAAATGAAGCTGTTAAACTGAAATCTATATGGAAAAATCTAATAGCATAATAGTTACTAGGCATATAAATTGACAAAATAGAGAATAGAGAAATTTGCTTTGCTATTGGGAATATGAATGCCATCAATGTATGACATTAAGCAGTGGGAACAGTGACTGACATTGTTAACCACACTGCTCCTTTCAGATAGCACTCAATAATTGAGTTGTTCTTTCAGCAATAGGAGATGCTCAACTACCACTTTTTCCCTAGTACAGCCTTGCAGATAAAAAGATATAGGCACTTTATCTCTTTGATTTGACATTTAATTCCTCAGGATACCCAGGGGCATTAGTCAAGGAGGCCACATATGCTCTATTTTTCTAAATTCACATTACCTAAGTGATGGCCAAGGAGTGTTCACAGGGGTGGACTAGTGGTTGTGGAGCGAGGCAGCTGTGAAGAATGGCAGATTGCAGGAGCTTCTGCCATCACAAGCCCAGAGAGAGAGAGAGAGATGCTTCACCAGCAGTGGAGAGCTGATGTAATAGATCTGTTGATAGGAGCTCGTTATAGTTGATTTGAACCTGTTGTTAAAGAAGCTTGTTGCAGGAGCCTTTGCGCAAAATCATGAACACAGGAGGATCATGGATTGACAAGGGAGCCTGGGGCCAAAAAAGATCATGTGCATGGATGTTTTCTGGAGTTTCCAAGGCTACAGAAAGAGAGGGGCCTATGATAGAGGAATAAGAGTTCCCGAAGATGATGAACACCTAGTTACAGTTTGAATCTTGAGTTCAGTCTTATTCTTAGACCATCTCTTATGGCTTTTCCATTAAGAACGTCAAAATTGGTAAGATTGTTGAAAAGGCTGATACTCTCCAGACTTAGAAAACATTTGGCATCTGCCATCTATCAAACTATCTTACTTTTAGCATCCATACACTAGACATTTTCTTTCCCTACTGCATACTGTCTCTGGAATTGGAAAGATGGTACAAAAGTAGAACAGTACATATGGTTCAGTTAAAAAGTGTCGAAAGCTGTTTTATTCACTCCCTAACAGAATGTTTTCTGATCTTCAATGTATGTATGATCCCTAGCAACTGTTTTTCATAAACATCATATCTTAGCTCAGTATCCTTCAACTACAACTTCCGTAGTAGCATCTCCTCCTTGAATCAAAGCAGCACCCTTACATGTTCCACCAACATCCACAAGAGTGAGGACAACTAGATTTGGCTTTTGTTGATCAGCTTCAACCAATACTGGACCAGTCAAAAAAGCTCACTTAAGTTCTCTAATGAATTTTCTGAGTTCTCCAGTAGCTATCTACTCGAATGCCCTTTTGGTTAAATTTTGCTTGTATGGCGTTTCATTGAACAGTTTCATTTACCACTATAAGAAATTAGTATTCTTCACAGAAGATTCAGTAGTGCATACAAAAATCAAGTCATTCTGCATGACTATGGTCTGATTTCTCTTTGAAATACATTTCAACATCTTTATGTAGCAGACCGTATGCTTTATCGGTGATGGTATCACGTCTAAGCATGCTCACTCAAGAACTACGACATCCGAGTCATCTGCTTGCATAATATATAGGTCCTTGGTCTTCATGGTTTTCACTCTGCTATAACTCACAGATAGGAGTAGAAATAACTACATTTCAGTTTTGACAATAACTGGTGGAAAATAGATAACAAGATGATCTCATTTTGAAGCCAAAAGACATACATAATGATTTTCTAAGCACAAGTGTGTTGTATCCAAAAGAGAAGATTTAAGCAATGATTAGAAGATAAGTTCCATTTTGAATCGCAGTGAAAATAAGAACCAAAAGGATTCTGTCATCTGAAATACTTCTGCAGGCCACAAATCAGTTTTATAGATGCTGCGAAATTGCTTAATGACTTCACAACGTTGTATCAACTCAATGAAAGATGAAATTACCTCTTTGAAGCCCATGGAAAGCAATAATGAAGTTGACTTCTCGCATCTAATGCCACCAGTACAATACATAGCAACTCGACGCTTTGTTGCAGGACTTTCATTCAGGATAAGATTATCTGTTGGAGGCATAACCTGACCAACGGCAGAGGAAAGGCATGGACTTGGTTTGCAGCTTTTCAGAGGGCAATTTTTATCGTTAGGCTCCAAGCAACCATCTTTGCAGACAAGAAATACATCTGAAGATTTGTGAAGTTGAAGAAGGTTGTGCTCTGCCCACAGAGGAAAATCTCTAAATGATGATGTCTTTGGATCCACTGCTCCTTTGAACTTTCCAATACGCGTTTCATATGCATTTCGAACATCCACTAGGATCTGCAAAGGACATATATCATATTCATTCTTCATATTTTCTCACCATCAAAACAAGAAGAATCCTTGACTACCAGCCAACAGCCTTCACCTATTTGTTTGAATTTACTTGTGTATTCTCCTGTTTGTCAAAAGAACTGTCATTTAGTGCCAATAACATATCAGAAATTGATCACAGAAATTCTTAGTACATACCTAAAGTGATCTCCAGAGATTGTTTCTGAAACAGTCCAGTTCAAAACTCCATGTTGAAGTTTTATTTAGAAATACCAAGCGTCAAAGCAGAAACTACCAGAAAGCCAAGAGGTTCAAAAATTGGAATACAGTAACAGCCTATAACAGAAGTTATCATAGACCTAACAAGTGGGCCCATGCAGACAGATGATGGCATTGGGCAAGGCAAATCCTTAATCTTCTGCATGGAATGATGCTTCTGGTACTTAGCCATGATCGAGAGAGAGAGAGAGAGAGAGAGAGAGAGAGAGAGAGAGAGAGAGAGAGAGAGAGAGCAACAAGCAACTGAAATTTTCAAAGTGGAATCATTTTGGGACAGGTGTTTTGACTCTTCGGCCTTCATTCGGCCGGTCCACTTACGAGATGTTAGCATTAACTATATTGATTAAGCAGCTTAGACAAAAATGGTAAAAGATTCAAGTAACCATAGATTAAGAGCTCTACAATTTTAGCACTCTCTCTAGAGGTTTAGTTTCTCTTACAAACATAGACCATTTTTGAAATATTCAAACTTGTCTCTGCATAATGCTTTGTGAAGATATTTGCTAGCTGGTCTTTAGAAATCAGTCTTGCAATGCATCATGTCAATCTCTTTCAATAAAAGCTTTTCTCAAATAAAGTGATACTTGACCTCTATGTGCTTTGTATGCACATGGAAGATGAGATTCTAATGCTGCTCCGACTGTCACAATACATGGTAGTGCTCTCCTCCTATTTACCAATCTCATTAAGAATCTATTGTAACCATGTTGCCTCCTATGTTGTTGAGCTTAATGCATGGTATTTAGCTTCAATGGTCGAAAGCTGTTTTTTACTAAACCAAGAAAAACAACCATTTCCAAGATCAAATTTATAGCCTGTTGTCGACTTCTTGTCGTCAATGCTTCCATCCCAATCTACGTATGAAACTCCAATCCCAAAATGTAGGTATGCTGTCATGTCTTCTATAAGCTAGACCAAATCAAACGTGGCTTTGACATAGTGTAAGAACCTTTTGGAAGCCTTCCAATGATCCTCTTATGATCATGCCATGAATTGACTTACCAATCCAACTACATGGCTAATGTCAGGTCTAGTGATGGCTAGGTAAATCAAATTGGTAAAAGATTCCCTATCCAACATAGTATCAACCGGTGGACTTCATCATGAATTTACAATTTCCTACCCACTTCTGTTGGAGTTAAAATAAGCATACAAAAACATTTCAAAAGCTCATTGACGTATTTACTTTGCGTATCGTTCCATGTTCACCTTGCCAAACTTCAACTCCAAGACTATAATGCACGAGATTCAAATCCGTCATCTCAAGATTTTTATGTAAATCCTTCTTTATGGCTTCTACCAAACCAGCATTGTTTCCTATGATGACAAGGTCATCAACGTATAACACCACCAACACAACATTCTCATCTTGATTCAAGGCATACAAACTCAGATCAATGGAGGTTCTCAATAACTCCTTTGAGAGAAAGTGGTCGTCTATATAGCTATACAGCTATAACATGCACAAGAGCCTGTTTGAGCACGTACAAGACCCTCTTAAGCCTACAAACCTTTGATTCCTACCCCTTCATGGTAAGTCCTTCAGGTTGCAACATGTAAACATCTTGATTCAAGACACCATTCAAGAATGCTGATTTTACATCCATTTGATGAAATTGCCAGCCAAAGTAAGAGGCAAGAGTAACAACTAACCTCCAAGTGTTCCACTTTGCAAATGGTGCAACCATCTCTTCATAGTCAATGCCTTTATTTTGGGCATAGCTTTGACTACAAGCCATGCCTTGTTCTTGGCAATTGTCCCATCTGCATTTTACTTGGTCATAGACTCGCTTGTTACCAATTGTCTTATTTTCTCCTAGCAAATCCACTAGTTGCCAAGTATCACACTTGTCAATGGAGCTCATCTCCTCCTGCATTGGTTCGTGCCATATCTTTTGGTCCTTTGCCTTTTCAAAGGTCAATGGCTTCACTTTACATTGACCTAGAATTTTTCTAGGACTTTGTTTTCCCTAGTTGACGTCCACACCTGTCCCTGCTTGTTTGATTTTAGCATGCTTTCCTTTGCATCTTCAACAAGCTTCTGAAACCACTTAGGTATTTTCTTCAACTCCCACTTAGGTATTTTCTTCAACTCTAGCGAACTACTCCTAAAAGACCAAGCATCCCAAGGCATCTCTTTCACCTTCCTTTTCTCACCAAGTGATTCATCTCTCATTAAAGATCCACCCCACACCCACTATGCACATGTCTCACATTGTCCAAATGACCGCTCATTCACCAATTTTACATCTCACTAATTAGCTCTCTTTTTTGTGATGCCTTGTACTGACTTGTATTAGTCAAAGCATAGGCTACCTAACACAAGTACTTCAGTGCAACTCTCTCCCACTCGCATGTCCATTTGTTACTATGTTCTTCACTTGTCATAATTAAACTATAACATACCTGAGTTCTAAACTATGAATGAACCTCCCTACATAGATAATGACTAATCCCAATTAGTTAGGGACAAAATAACTATGGCATCGCTACTCATATCATCCATGCCCAACAGTAGGTTCACATCACATGCATGAATATTTGTCCACATTTGCTTTCATAACTTTCTACAATGCAATGTTTTGAGAGTCCATCGCTTCCCCCCACTAGTGCTTTGAATGACCGGACAGATTATTCATGAAAGATCACAACCCACGAATTTGTTGTTAAAGTTGTTAATGACAACTTCACATTAGATATAATTGTAAACGCTCTTGCAAAGTAGATGTTTGAAGAGATTGAAGGAATCTAAGAAAAAAATAGCAGATGAACCTACTTCATGAAGGATGTATAACAAAAGAAAAGTGCAGATATACTGCAACAAATAGGAGCAAAAGTAGTTGGCTTAACTATATGTAGTTATGAACTTAATAGAATTGGATCATAGAAAAGTAGCATATAAGCAAGCTAGGAGTGAGTGTAATGATCTTGATAGCAAACTAGAACCTGATGTTACTCAAAGTAGGACTTAAAAATTGGAGAAAGATCACAAGACATGAGCCAATCTTCTTGCTTATAAGATGCTTTGCTTTTAAGATGTAGTTATCTGATATCTGACACAAGCAGAGAGTTTTAAGTCACCACACCGTTTCTGGGTCACAAATCAAGGTGTTCCAATCCTTTGGTTTGACATATTTCCCAACTTGCTTTGAAGGATCGATTCCTTTAAGTCCTAAAGGTACTATCTGGATCAAAACAACAAAAAAAAACTTCATGTACACACAATTGATTTTATAGCCTAGCCAAGTAAATTAAAAAGGAAGTAATCTCACAAAGATTGTCAAATAGCTAATATGGAAAACAAAGGATTAAAACTTCAAAAAGAAATATCTACCTCTTCTTTCACTTTCACTCTCACATGGTCCCATCGGAAAGGTGCATTTTCACCTGCACCGAGTGGAGATTTTGCATCGTGACCATCAGGGAGCATTTGGGCATCCAAACCAGCAGAAGCTTCAGTTAACCGCAAATTTCTCAAGCCTATATCGACTCGAATAGCCTCCAAGACCTTACTTATCGACGTCCGAGTCCCACAAATACTCCCATTGATACCTTCTGGAGCTAAAATGATTCCTCCTGACACGCGCTGGAAAAAAAATATATCGGTTCCATCAAACCATCTTCTCCTTCAGAAGATGAACATGTGGGAGGACCATAACAATCAATGCACTAAGACAAAATCACAGAAAAACAAAGCATCCACCAATGACTATATAGTAATATACAAAGTTATTCTACAATTCTGGGTGAGATTAATGGATTCATTTTGTATAGATAATCATTCTGTTGAAAAACCATACTTCTTTTAGGCCATAATTCCGACAACTTAGTAAACTTTTTGCTTCTTTGTATGATTCATATCAACTCATATTGGAATGCATAACCTAATAGTGCAAATCACAATTGAATGACTCGCTGAATTTTTGAAATATATACATCAATATTATTAATTAATAAGCTATTGGGTTCAAATAATCACGCTCCTCTGAATGGTGATTGACTCGATCAAGTTTGGGGCTTTAACATATGTTGTGAGATTGGAAGTTTAGAATTTCCTCTTTACCCTCTAATATGAGATATTTTGTACTAGAGAATTTTTCATTCCTTATCTATCATTGTCAATTATGTATCTTCATATCTTGTAAGCATTGTTTTTCACCATTATTTTCTTCACTTTGACTGCTACCTGTGTTGATGTTTGAAGTGCCCATGAGAATCTCTCCCACATTTTTTGATTAGAGGCAAGACCACATTTTTGTTGAAAAATTAAATGTACTCCTAAAATCGCAAATTTAAAAAGCACAAAATTGTTTACATCTTGGTATGGCGGAGAGATATGTTGCACCTAGATATCCAAAGTATAAAGGTGACCTTCTCAAAGATTTCTCTTGTAGAGGAAACCCTTCAATATTTTGGTCCACTTGTTATTTGATTTAAGAAAGAAAACAATGATGCCTAAAGAGACTTGTTGAAATCTGAACTGGGAAACCTATTTGGACCTCAAAGATAAAACAAATCAAGTCACCAAAACAACTTCGAGTAAGAAACACAAACTTAACTCCTCCTTAGAGTTCATCAAGTCAGAAACTTTGCTTCTTCTAGCTTGACTTAACTTTGGCACAGTCAAGCCTTGATGTCCGAGCCAACCAGCCACACAAATGAGAACATACAAGAGAAAAATAATAGTTATAAACTCAATTCTAGATTTTTACTCAATTTAAATCATGGTTCTTTGGAAATATGGGTGGCATGACTGTTATGGACATATTCAGAGAGCCTTAAGAACCTTGGCCAATTACCAAGTTTTAGAGCACAAAACCTCTTCCGAATCATAGCCCTTGTTTTAAGTAGCTTCATGGAAGGTTTCCTCAAGGGTCTCTAGCTAGTATAAATAGTCTTTGCGAAGCACTTCCTTGGCATGCTTTAGATTGGATTTCACATGATGATTCTTTCTTTTTTTCCTCCGTGTCGATTTATGCCCACCATCCTTCGTTCTCCTTGATGATTTACACCTCCCCTCCTGTCAGAGTTAAGTCAGGAGACTCTAGGATGACCTTGGCACGGCCGATTACCAAAGATGGCCTAAGGCCAGTAACCGGAGTGGACATCTTTCCAAAGTTGGGACTAGTGTGTCACGAGCAGTGACCCGGGTTGACCGCCTAACAAGCCATCAGAGATGCGGTAAATTGTGACCGTCAAGATGATAGCCATCTTTGACGGGAAGCTAGCCGGCAAGTAGCCAAGGTGACCAAGTGGGTCACAAGTCTTTTGGCGGGGCATGGGGGTGGTACCCTATGAGTCATTCAGTATTCACAGGTCACAGGACATGCATGCTAGGTGGACTAACCACCCACCTTAGAAACACATTCCGACCCTTTTGGGTCGGAACATACAGTACGTTCCGAAACGTACTGGGCCGGAACGTTTTCTTAAGAATAACAAAACAGTTGTTAAACTGGCCGCGATCTTCCTTCTTCTTGTCTGACTGCTGATAGAGAGCTGCTTGTAGCCAAGACTTGTACTCCATAGGATCCATGCGATATCTTGTCTGACTGCTGATAGAGAGCTGCTTATAGCCAAGACCTGTACTCCATAATGATTTCTAGGATCCATGCGATATCTTGTCTGACTGCTGATAGAGAGCTGCTTATAGCCAAAAAATCTGGCAAAAACGAACGAAATTCTTGTAGCTCTTGTTGATCCAAGAATCGTTATCACGTTAATCCAAGAATCGCCGTGTTCTTACTTTCTAAGTTATTCTAACTGATCACTCGCATTCGCACTGCGCAAGCAGTCATAGCGGGTTTCCCCTTTTACAAATGGGGTTTCCCCTTCTGCAAACTGGGTTTGATCATTTTATCCTCTTTGTCATCTCTCGGCTTCAGCTCAGAAAGATGGCCCGAATCACAATGTAAGAGAGAGCTTTCAGCGAAAGAAGCCATGGCTACACCGGCACCCACAAAGAAAAAGAGGAAAAGCGTTGCAAAGAGCATGTTGCAGGCCCCCGACGTGCATTGGACCAGCTTCGCCAGGCTCCCATGGAGCCTATTGCTCTGAAATCGCTATGGATCCTTTTCATCCTTAATACTTTGATTTTTTTGTTAAAACGGAACGTACTATTTTAAATTTTTTTGGTGAAGTTCCGGAACGGGCAACTAAGCCACTCACAATTGGATGCCATGTGCCAGGTATTAGGAATAGCGAGTAGGACTCATAGAGGGGGGGGGGGGTGCCTATGGTTGGGAGGCTCATTTTACACACCGGCCTTTTGGTTTCACGAGCTTAAAGAGACATGTTTGTGACAGTTGGTAACAGAGCCACATTCTAGAAAGAGAAAGCCTTGTTCTAAAGAGAGAAAGCCCTGTTTTAGAGAGCAAGAACAAACATGGATTCTCTCTTCTTTCTTGGAGGATTTTTGGAGGAAAGAGTTGCAGGTCCATCTGTGGGGGAGAGGTAGTGCTGGAGATCAGATTATCCTGATTTTTGCAGCAGAACATGCGGATTTTGCACAACCAGGTTCAGCTCTAGCTAGAAAGGGTAAAAGGGCAAAAACGCTCATAACTTCTGTGGCAGTTGGTGGATCCCCACAAAATTTTGGCAGCCTATTACTGGTACGAGATAGTGACCCTCCTGCAAGCATTCAGCCAGGAAAAAATTGCAAGGAAATTGGGCCAAACATTAGTTTTTCGAGCTATCAGAGTCGCAGCTTCATATCTTTTTACATTTTGCCTGAGATTTTGCATGAAGTATCCTCAAAGGAGGGTGGCCTATTATGGCTACACCTCCAGCCCACTTGCAAACCGAAATCAAACAACAAGGCCAGCGCTGGACAGAGGGGAAGCAAATTGAGATGCTGATTTTTCCCGATTTTTAGAAGTCTTTGCACCAGTTTTTGTTGCCACAGACCAGCGAGCAGGGAGCTGTAAAAAATTCAGAAATTGGAACCATTTCTTGCCCACAAATCAGAGTTTGGGGAAACTATGAAGCTGTTTTCCAGCCAGCGAGGGTGTTCCCCACAGTTATCGGATTTTGCTTTGAGCTATTAATCCGAAATTTTCAGATCAAAAGCAGTGATCAGGTTGGGGTCAGATCAGCGACCTACTGTCCCCTTCTTCAGTTTGATTTGGCGGTTTCAGACCTGAGTTTTTGGGACAGCAGACCAACCTCTCTGACAGCAAGGGTACCTGGTGGTTCAAATCTGATTTTTCCTTGCAATTTCCAGATTACCTTTACTTGATTGCAGGCAGTTTAAGAAGAAGGATTGGACGGCTGTGGAAAAACTGAGGGGGTGTCTTGCTTTTCTGGAAGTACAGTCCTAAGAAAGAGCTAAGTATTCTACTTTCGTTTTTCCAGTTTAGTCAATCTCTTTTCTTATTTTCGGTCAGAAGTTAAGGTATCTCTCTTTCAGGTCTGAAAATGACCACTCCTCAGGGACCTGATCAACCCCCAGAGAGAGGCATCGACGAACTTGAAACAGAAGCCTTGGCTTTTAGTAAGGGGAAAGAACCCATGGAAATGGAAGAACAGGAGCAATTCGCCGAAGAACTCGACGAATTAGTTACCAAGGAGCAGTTTCTCCATTTGGTAACAGAGGTGGATGAATTGAAACTGGCTTTCGCCAATTTCAAATCCAGTATGGACGACTCGTTCGCCGAGCTCAAAAGTTTGATTTTGAACTCCGCGAAAGGAAGCCTCCCATCCACTTTTCAGCCATCCCCTTCTCCACTTCCATCAGTTTCGGGTGAGCCTATACGGTCTCATCCCAGTGTCTTTAAAGACTTAAAGCCTCCTATTTTTATTGGGGAAGAGAATGATAGAAACGCAGATATTCTACAAACCTTCCTCAGCAAATGGAAGAACATACATGCTCTTAAACAGACCCCTGACCATTTGCAAGCTATTGAGGCCAGTCTTTCCCTAGGGCCCATGGCCTATAATGGTGGTTAAACCTCAAGGAAGACTAGGCAGATTCTTCGGTCTTGGAAAGCTTTTGAAGAGGCTTTCCTAAGAGAGTTTCTACTTGAAAACGAACTTGATAGAGCCTGGGAAGCCTGGGAAAGAACAGTAATGGACAAATCCTTAATCCAATATATCTCGCAGTATCGAGAAGCAATTTTAAAGATAAAAAATATGGATGATTATCAGAAAATCAGAGGATTTGTCCGTGGCCTAAAAGATGAATATAAAGTAGAGGTCCAGAGAAACTCGCCCACTACCCTAGAGCAAGCTCTCAGATATGCTCAAATCTATGATTCAATGGGTAGGAAGAAGGCGAGACAACAACCCCTTTCTGAGCAGCCTCCTCAGAAAGACTTTCAATTTAAAGAGAAATTTTTAAAACGAAAGAAAGAAGATAAAGCTAAAAGTCAAGCTCCTCTGAAACGCCCATCGCTCATACAACCCTTAAAACCAGAAGATTTTGAGAAAGCCAAACAAGAACATTTGTGCTTTGTGTGCATGGGCAAGGGACACACAGTTAGATAGTGTCCCAGGGGGCCGTTCACTAAAAAAGATAAGAAAGATAAAAAAACAAGTTCACCTTGTTCAGACAGTAAGTTTCCCAAGTGACTCGGCAACTTCCGAGATCAAAGTGTTTCATGAAGACCATGAACACTGTTGCTAGCTAACCTCTGCAATGCTAGCGAGACCCTTCAGCTTTGGGCTGCATGCCCTAGTACGTATGCATGGGAAAGTTGGTAACCAGTCAGTCAGAGTTATAATTGATGATGGGGCAACCCATAATTTCATCAACTACACTCTAGTTAAAAAACTCAGACTTCCAGAAGTACCTAGTCAGCATAGGTACATAGTTTCATAAGCTAAGGGTGAAGACAAGAAAATCTGGGAAACCATGGTAAGTGATTTAAATCTTGGTATTCAGGGGTATCAAGATAAAGCACCTGGATCGCACAGATATTGTTTTCGGGAGAGATTGGCTCTACAGCTTAGGACCTTCCCTCCACAGAAATTATCAGGAGAACACCCTCAGCTTTCAGCATAAAGGCCGAGAGATCCAGTTGCATGGGGAGCATGATGTCCCCAACAGCCCTATGGTCTGCAGTTCAGAGCTCTGTCAGCTAATCGGAGATGACGACCATCAGGTATTCTTATGTGACTTTCAGTTTATTCTAGAAGTTTCTATTTCTAGTTCTTTACAACAGAAAATCAGTAAATTAGAAACTTTGTTGTCTAAATTTAAAAATGTTTTTCCTGAGGATTTACCACATGGTTTACCACCTAACAGAGAGGTAGATCATGTAATAAACCTAGTACCAGGTACAACACCTATTTCTAAACCTCCGTATCGGGTCAGCCGAACAGAGGATGAAGAAATAACTAGGCAGTTAACAAATTATCTTGGGAAAGGCCAAATTCAGACCAGTAGTCACCATGGGCCTCACCAGTCCTTTTGGTGAAAAAGAAAGAGGGGTCTATGCGTCTTTGCGTAAATTACAGAGCCCTCAATAAAGTCACAATTAAGAATAAATACCCAATGCCTCGGGCAGACGAGTTGTTTGATCAACTCGATGGGGCTAATTTTTTTTAGTAAAATTGACCTTAGGTCGAGATATCATCAAGTTTGTATAAAATCGGAAGATGTCCCGAAAACAACTTTTAGGACTCGTCATGGTCAAGCTTTAGCAAAGTTAAGTTCAACAGCTCCTTTCAAATATTTTCATAATGTTATTGATTTGATTAGCACGTAAACCCACATTTCTGTTCATTTCTTTTGTTGTTCTGGTCATAACTGTGATTGAAATCTGTCCACTTCCTATTTTGCAACAACTGCTGTGATGACTTCTTCTCGATTGCAACGGTATATCTTTTAGACATGTTGAAATGAATTGAAATTAGTGATCCTATTCTGCTTCGATCCATTTCAGGAATTTGGGAATCTCAAATTGGGATTTGAGGTCAATTTCCTGCTTACACCGAAGCTATATGCGAATTGGATCTTACAGTTGTTGTTAGGGCTACGGCTAGGGTTAGACAAAATGATGAGCAATTTTCTGTACAGTTCTAGCAAAGAATGCCGTGAAAGAGAAAGGAAATATATCTTCAAAACTACAGCAGCTTACTCATAGGTAACAGCAGAAAGGAACAGAACGAGAAACTGACATTGAGCTGGCAAAAATGTGCCAAATGCTTCCGCATTGCCATGTGCTCCGAGAGCTTGGCAAATTGATAGAAAGACACCACCACCAACGAAGACGGACCAAGACCTGCTTCATCAACCATACTGTTGAGGCTGATTGCAGCTTCCTGGGGCGTCTTGCCCTCTTGGTGAGCCATAAGAGCAGAAGGTGAAATGCGGGCAACCGGAGCACAAAAAAGGGTGGGAGAGCGGTGGAGCTTCAGCGACCTCTTCCTTTGCGAGAATTGAAGTGCAGTAAGAGTGGCTGAGCGAGCAGCAAGAAGGGAGGAGGAGAGCATGGGCGTTGTTGCTCCTCCTGCTTCACACACTCGCAATCGCGATCCAACTAAAGAGAGTCTGAAAGAGAAAGCAGCTTTATACATTTCCTTCATACTCCCCTTCAACTCTCTCACTCTCACTTTTGCAATGTTGAAATTTTCCATGGAGTCTCTCTATAAGAATGTAGGTATACGTCATACATACATGAGCTACCTTCTTTAGCACCCGAGCGGCAAGGGCGGCTAAAGCAAGTAGCCCACCGTTGGATGATGAATATCAAATGTAGCATTTGTGGATCTATGATGTAGCATTTGTGAATCTACGATGTAAAAACACTTTTAAAAGCCATGTTCTTAACGAACTAGATGATGCCACATGTCTTACTATTTCTCCTCTCAAATGCTACGAGAGGTATAATGTATGTTATAATTGTTAGCAAAATCCATTTAGGGATCCATGGAATAAAAAAATTCAAAGCTTTCTAGACAAGATCAAAACTAGGTACCAAGCATGAGCACCTTGCTACTTGCCTCCCAGTGTAGTGGGTCACTGATTCCTACGGAGCCGTAAAGGGTGAGTTAGGTATGGTGTACCCACTACACTTGTAGCAGGCCTGCTCAGTATGCTACCGGTTTTTTGGAGATTAGTAACAAACAACATTGTGATTCCAAACAAGGGCTAATCCATAAAGTGGACAAAGTACTTGGATGTGAAGGCTAGAGATCTTGTCATGATAAAAAACATATGTTGTATCATAAGTGCAATACAGTGTGGGTCCTCATAAGTAACAAGTGAGCGTAGAGTCATTGGTGTATCTCGGAACAAGCAATGGTATATATATCCCATGAATTTCGTAAGAGGCTTGACAAATGAAGATAAAGTGCTCCTTAGTCTCCACAACACCTAGAGGACATAACTGACATATCCTATCCTCTCGTGGGGTACCATGAAATTGTCCAATCTCAACCTCAAGCTAATGCAAGGAGACATAGAGCTAACCTAGTTTTAATCCGAGATCATGTATTAACCGAAAATGCATGTAGTGTGGTAGAAGTGGGATTCCTATTACATAACTCTCCAATAAGTGTCGATAAAAGTAGAGTTCAACTCCCAACTGACCATGCCATGCTTGATCAAAATATCTTTATAGATGAACCATCCAATTTAGTCATGCTGGTACCCGAGGGAAGGGCAATGATAGAGATTCCAAGTCTGTCAAGGAGGTGGGAGGCCTGAGAGAACCAAGCTAAGTGATGGCCCTGACTATGTAAGTTCTGAGACAGATGTGAGTAGCCTGTTTATATCTCTACTCAGAAGATTGGAACTTAGTGAGTAGTTGAATGTATATGATGAATTGGAATATGGCAACAAGGTACATGGGAAAGACCGTGAACTCTGCAAAAATAATCTAGTGTGGAACTAAAGGCTTACCTCGGATCATAAGTGAAAACATAGTGATATGTAGTCACGAGATATTGGCTTAATCAGATGAGGTAAGATCAGTGCATCATGTTGTTATTGCATATAAGATTGTAGGGGAAACAATGATGTCAAGAAGTGAACACTTACTCGAGGCATCTCATAGACTTATAGAAACATAATATTCTAGTTGTATAAGGGAAGCATGACCCTTCTTGAGCCTAATAGAGACTACTTGTCTAATACCCAATTTATGACCTATAAAGAGTAAGCCTAAGTAAGTGTAGGATGAAATAATCTCCAATGGCTGACCATCAAAAAAGAGTTCATGTCTTAGCATTAAGCTTCTTGAAGAGTTGAAGACCATCACTTTGGTCTTTTCAATGTTAGCCCTAAGGCCCCATATGGAGCAAAAGTCATGAAAGCAATCAAGTTGTCACCGGCCCTCTCTAGTAGGTGAAACTAGTACTACATCATATGTGTGAAGAAGGATGATGATCAAAATGTCCCCAAGCTTGCATCCATACCCAACCACATTGGTCAATAACTCTCTCTAGCTCATCTATATATAGCCCAAAAAGTACAGGTGAGAGGGAAAACCCTTGTTTCACAACGATAGTGCTCATGATATGCTCAGAAATGCTTCTGTTGCTCCGAAAACCATAACTGCTATAATTATGTCAATAGAAAAACCAAGGTATCTTATTCATTGGATAAGTAAGGAGTGTGGGACAGAATCAAAGGCTTTTATGAATCTAACAAAGCAACAATCAGCTTGCTCTCTCCGCTTTTGGGCTTCCTCAATGATGGCTTTGAGAGTAGAAAAATATTTCGTAGTAGATAGTGGGATCTAAATCTAGCCTAGCCCATGGCATGGAACCTCCTAGTATTTGCCTTAGTGCTCACAAATGACTAAAGAATAGTGTCATACAATTTTGCAATAATGTGCTCAATCATAAAAGTTCAATAGTTACTATAATTCATGGGATCATCATTTTTGTGTATGGGATGAATGATGTTAGTGTGCCAAGAAGAAGGAAAACCAGAGACGTGATGCAGGGAACTACATTCGCTATCATACCAAGGAAGGTGTATAGATCTAGACTTGGGATATTTGATAGATATTCAAGCCAGCAAGCTAGACCATTATATGTAAGATCATCATCCATATAAATTTGAGAAACTTGTAACTTGGCTCTACAACATAAACGACTCTCTAGAGATCCAAAATGAATGATTAGGATAGCATTATCCCATGTTGTTTTCCAAGTTGAGTTTAGACCTCTAGTATGGTATTCAAGTGTAAATTCCAAGAAAACTTTATGCTTATTTGAGAGCATTTTGAATATCCACAATGCCTCTTACTCTAATGTTGGCTTGTGCTCTCGAAATTTCACTTCATAAAGAGTAGCTAAAATATTCAAAGGAATAGGGGCACTTGGTTTAGTAACTTTTTAAGAATTGTTGCCCAAGAAAGAGCTTCGTCTTGTTGCTTCTCAATTTTCTTGACTAAATTTTTGAGTTTGTGTGATGGTTTCGATGTAGCAAGGAGCAGCTAGATTTTAATTATTGTTTCGATATATCCACTTCTCATTGCAACTTGGTATGAGAATCTTTGAGATAGGACATATCAATTTAAACCATGTGTAACTCCATCTTCAGACCTTGAAAATCATATAGTAGCACACTCAAGCTAGATGTAATATAAAACTCCATTGCCTTTGTGGGAGTGTAGGTATAGAGACCCTAAAGGATTGCCCCTAAGATGAGGATAGGAGAACACAATAGAAGAGACTATGGAGCCAAACCGCCCAACCAAACCTAGATCAAAACTGGATCTAGCCCCCAAGCCATGCCATGTGCAGCAAGAGGAGAAGAGAGAAACTGGTGACCTAAACCTCAATATGTCGACGGGAGAATCCCTACCTCATTATATAGAGAGTAGAGTCCCGTGCATGAAACCATGCAACCCCCATGTAGGTCAACTATAAATAGATCACATCTCTTCATGCAGTACTCCTGCCTATATCCGTCACACAGGCATGCAATACTCCATATGTCTCAATTAGAGTGTATGGGTCCTCTCAAGGTAATTAGTCACAAACAGGCCTCAACATGGAATTAAATCTCGGCATAACCAATAATCTCAAACACTGGAGGGCCGGTCTACCATATTAGGACTATTTCAGGTCCTTAATAGAATATGGCCATAACATTCTTCCCTTCTTAAACTACTTCTATCCTTAGAAGCTCCTCAAACAGGAAAGAATTACAAGAATAGTTCCTTTGACTTTAAATATTAACCGAGAAAATCATTGTCCTTAGTCTGACTTCCATATCAAACAAGTACTCAGAGATAAACCAATTTCCAATCGTTAATCTCTGTTCTGGAGTACAAACTCTGGTTTGAAAAGTACACTAAGAGATACATTTTCTCAACTGGGTTACATTTAACACAAGTTAGTAACATCACCTTTATGTAAATCACTTACATGAACCACTGAGTAAAATATTTCCTAAGATAGGAGATTTAAAGTTAAAAATAATAATAATTACAGTCTGAAATCATCCACAAATCTGGTAGACAATTCATAAAAACTTCCAAGTACAACTATCCTTAGAATCCAATTCTAAGATACAATAATTCATTCAACTATAAACTCGGGAAAATCATTAAGATATCGAATGATTAAAACTCATCTCTGAGTATCCCAAATACTCTTTTGAGTTAAATGCCCTTGTTTCTAGCACCAAATGCAAAAAAATAACATTCATTCATCATAATAGACTTGTATGTCTCCTAAGATAACTGAAAATCCAATCAAATGAAGAATTTTACTCAAACATCTGTAGACCATAAACTGTACCAGAATAGCATCCACTAGATAAACTAAAATAATGTATGTGAGATCCATAGGTTCTCAATTAAAATACTGGAATAGAGAAATTCAAAACACTGATTCGAATTCTTACTCGATTAATAGATCAAGAATTATCCATCAAACTTAAGAAACATCACAATTCCTTATAATCCTCTAACAATAATTAAGTATCTATTTATGATCTGTCAACCATAAATAATTCTTACTTTTCCTGAGTTATGTGGACATATACTCCAGTATCCTGTAAATGATTAAGTATGGTTTTGGATTCCAGAAAATTATCACCAGCCTCTTAAGTATTTTTGTAATCAATTAGACAAGGTATGAGACAATGTATGCATGTGTAGAGTTATCAATAGCAATTCTATGAATAGTTGGTCCATGCATAGGACTCTATTCCAGGTTATTGCGGAAGCAAGCATGCATCTAGTATAGCCAGATGGATCGCACATCAGTCACTACATGGGATCAACTTACGGAGTCATTCCTTAACCAATTTCGAATAATCAGATATTTTACAAGGAATGAGTATTTTATTGGACAGTGGTTCCACTCATAATTTTATTAATTCTCGTCTTGTGCAGAAACTCAGCTTGGAAACTGAAGCCAGCAGTCATAGATATAAAGTTTATCTAGCTTCAGGAGCAGAGTTCGAGACTTGAAACGTGAAAGTCCCGAAGCTCCCAGTTTTGATGCAAGGACACACAGAATTAGTTAATTTTCATGTTTTAGACCTAGCTTGTACTGATTTAATCTTAGGTTATGAATGGTTATTTAGTACATCAAAGTACATCAAACTCGAAGTACATCAAATTGTACAAACAACCTATCTGAATGGAGTTATACAAGAAGACATCTACATGATCCAGCCCAAAGGATACGTTCTGGAAGGTATGAAGAATCATGTATGTAAACTCCACAAAGCATTGTACGGCTTGAAACAGTCTGCCAAAGCTTGGTTTCAGAGGATCAACACATTCCTCATCGAACAGGAATTTAAACCAAGCACTGCTGATTGCAACGTCTATTCCAAGTCAGTGCATCAATCCTTCATTATCATCACCTTATACGTGGATGATACGTTGTTCTTCAGCAACAATACCAATATGGTCAAGGATTCGAAGCAGATGTTGTTTTCAGAGTTCGACATGACTGATGTGGGCGAAGCTCACTTCTGTCTGGAAATTCAAATCCACAGAGACAGAGCGAAATGACTGATTTACATCACTCAACAAAGGTATCTTCACAATGTTCTTAACAAATACAATCTAATGAATTGTAAATTAGCTCACTCACCAATGGATCCAGGCATGCATCTGTCAAAGGACCAATGTCCCCAGACCAAGTAGGAAGAGGAGCGGATGAGAGAGTATCTGTATCGATCGATACTCGGATCTCTCATGTACGCAATGGTCTGTACAAGACCAGATATCTCTTTTGCAGTAAGCTTACTCAGCCAATATATGGCTAATCCTAGAATTACCCATTGGAAGGCTCTCATAAGAGTCATGAGATATATTCGAGCTACTATGGACCAGTGCATCTGCTATGGAGATGTCAGCAACGACAATCTTCATCAACTCAGTGGATATTCTGATGCAAGCTGGAGAGGAGATGTAGACAATCATAAGTTCACATCTGGATTTAGATTCTTCTTCAACTACGGTCCTATCTCATGGAACAATCATAAGCAAACCTCTATCGCACTTTCTTCTACAGAAACAAAATATATTGCTGCCATTCAAGACTAATATTTAGTCTTGCCTTTCACGAATCATTCGCGACTAATTATCAGTCAAGCTCAATCTAGCTCTTTGCGAATCATTCGCGACAAATAATTTGTCTAGTTGTTTGCGACAAATTATTCCTCTGGTGCTTTATTTATTAATGTTTGGCTACGTAATCAGATTAACCGTGATTTTTCTAACTAACGTTTTGTTTATTCTGATATGCATAGTCATGCTTAGGGAAAGAGTCATATAGCTCATTTCATTGCGCGCGAACACTTTTTGTTCGAGTTTCGCTTCATTCGTGTTCGCGGTTGCTCATTGGTCCTGTGGCGATAGCGTAACCATCTTGGATGGCTAGTTGTGCTGGATTTTCTGGTGGTGTGGAATACTCATCTCGTTTGCATGAGCATGAGTTGTCGGTTGGATACTGTTGAGAACTAGCAGATGAAAGTGTTCTATCTTGATGATATCAGTGATCGTAGAAGTTTTCAACAAGATGTGTCTGTGCAGACTCTCGAAGGTGCCTATGTTTTTGTGCTCCTAGATCAGGTTGTCCTCTTGGAGGTGGTCCTAAGAGTGCCAACTATGTTGAGGTTCATGTCTAGGTTGTCTGGGCAACTCTTGTATATGGACTTGGTTGTTTCGTGGTTGGTAGTGCATGTGTTGGTTCTGTGAAACAAACGGTTGTCACCGAGGATGATAATGCCCCCTTGGTTGTGAGGCTGGTTCCTCGGATTATAATAGCAATAAAGTGATGTATGCCCCATAAAGTCGCAGATGTCACATTTGATCAATGAAGTATCTAGGACCGGTTGGTATGAAGGGCACTCATTGCTAGTGTGTGCACCTCGACAATGAGGGCACCACGTGTTCTCTCGTCTATGATGGATTTGGCCAATGGGTAACTGACCTGGCATCGAACTTTGGATAGACTTAAGAGTCTCCATCTGTTGTTGGTATTGCTGGTTAAGCAACTCCATCTGTGTTTTCCACAACTGTTCTCATGTTTCTTCGTTTGGTCGAGCTTCTTGGACAACACGATGTGCTCTCCATTCACGTGGCTCATCGACATCTGAGCCCTCGTCTTCTTCTCGAATGGCATCAGACATGGCTTGTTTCAATTATGTGTATACATCATTGGAGTGAAGCTCACGTCGTATCCATCGTGGGAGTCAAACGAGGAACTAAATTATGAGCATAGACTCAGTGAGTTGTTCTTGTACTTGACTTTTTAATCTTTTAAATCGTTCAATGTAGTCATGTACTTTCTCGTCTTTTGTCATTTTGATGTTACTGAGCTTGACAAAAGGACTTTCGATCAAGCGAAATGGCTTGAAGCGTTTGATAAATGCCTCTTTCAAGAGTGACCAATCTCGTTTATCTTCACGATCAAGGTTAAAAAACCATTCTCGTGCTCGATCGATCATGGTCATTGAGAAGAGCTGTACCATGGCGTCTGGTGATGTCTCACCATAGACATCACATGCATTCTCAAAGACTTGAAGAAATCTTTGAGGATCAGTGTTATTGTCGTACTTAGGTAAATCTAGCTTTGGAGTACGTTTTTTAGAACGTGGAACATTATTTGCAAAAACTCCTAAGTGAGCTCATGCATGTGAAGATTCGGCAGCATGAAAATGTGGTCAATAGTATGGAGCTTCAAAACGCATGGGTTCTGTCAAATGGATTGGTGGATGGCTCTTGGACTTGGGATTTCATCCTGGAATATCTATTAAATCGAGCTTGTTCGATGGATGGGGAGACCATCTCAAGTGGATAGTCCTCTATTGAATTTGGATCGTAAGGACGATCCATTACATTCTAGAGTACCTTAGAAATGTGGAAATAGGCCTCTTGGACTCTTTGGTAACTTAACCCGTTGGAATCTTTGTTCGGTATGCGGTTGCTACGGTTCCATGGTGGGTGCGATTGGAATGCGACCGGTTGGCTATTGAATGCACTTGGAACGGTTCAATGCGGTCTATCACAGTTGTATGCGGTCTGTTGCGGTTGGAACAGTTGAATGCGGGCGAATGCGGTCTCTTACGGTTGTATGCATTTGAATGCGTTCTCCATGGTGCAAGGGTGGAGGCAGTCAGTGGAATGTCGTCAGACTGTGGTGCAAGAGTGGTCTGATTGCGGGCAGTTGCGGTTGAGTGTGATTCAAAAATGAATGTAGTTGGGGTGCTGTTTGTTTGTGGTGGGTTGCGGTTGGAATGCGTTGTGTTTTGATTCTATTATAGTGGAATGTAGTGCAAGGTCAGACTGTGTTGCAAGAGCGGTTGGAAAACAGAGGATGTGGTGGGGTGCGACTGAATGCGGTGGCTACAGTGGAAGGCGATTGCTACATTCAACAAGTGGTGTGGTTTGAATGCGGTGTATTGGGATTCAATGTAGTGACGATGGTTCAAGGTAGTCACTATGGTTCAATGTGGGTGGTTGGTTGATATCTGAGAGACGACTCTGGTCGAGATCCAAGAGAAGACGTCGTCAAGATCTAACAAGAGGCGTCGGTCAAGTTCTGACGAGTGGCGTCGGTCGAGATCTGATGAGAGGCGTCGGTCGAGATCTGACGAGAGGCGTTGGTCGAGATCTGACGAGAGGGTTGAGATCTGACGAGTGGTGTCGATTGAGATCTGACGAGAGACGTCAGTCGAGATCTGATGAGAGGCATCGGTCGAGATCTGATGAGAGGCGTCGGTCGAGATCTCAGAGAAAACCCGTCGGTCGAGATTTTAGAGAAATCCATCGGTCGAGATCTCAAAGAAAGCCGTCGGTTGAGATTTCAGAAAAATCCGTCGGTCAAGATTTCAGAGAAATCCGTCGATCGAGATTTCAGAAAAACCCGTCAGTCGAGATTTCAGAAAAACCTGTCGGTTGAGATTTGATCGATGAGCATCGATTGAAATTTAATTCATGACTCTACAAGATATTGCAAGTAGGTTCTGTCGAGAGTGAATGTGTAGTTTCAATAGGTGAATGAAACAAGGTTTTGTCTAGTCCAGACGTGAGTTGTGGAGCTCGGCTAGGTAAGGAGGGTGAAGCCTCGGTCGAGAAGTGATGAGCTCGGTAATGTGACGAGTGAGAGACTTTAGAGCGGTGATTTGCAGCACAGATCGGAAAGATTTGGCTTAGTTTAGTGTCTGTGGGGCTATGGAAATGGCACCAAATGTTCACAGATTCTCCTGAATCTATGAACATGGTTTCTTTACCATTCTTCATTCTTTTTGTTACTTCTGTAGGTTATGATTCTTTACGGTTTGGTCTTGTTATTAGAACGGTTTCCAAGCATAAACATTTTCTCATATTACAACAAGTATTCCCCAGCCTGTCAGTGGGGAGAGACAGATTTGTTACTCACCTACATGCATAAACAAGCCATGCTACATGCATGGATATCTTTAACTTTCGGTTCGGTCTGGTGGAAAAACTGAAATTTGCGTGGACAATCCGTACATGGATTATCCACGTGGAAATGCTTTCCGGCGCTGCCAACCTTCCCTCCCAAACAGTTGCCAGAATTTTCACAATTCAATTTTGCGTGGATAATCCACGCACATAAATTTTTCTGCGCCATGTCAGAAAAACACCGGTGGACTAGCCGGAGGCTTGTTCAATTTTTTTTTGGCGTGGATAATCCACGCGTGGATGTTCCACGCAAACAAAATTCTGGAAAATTGACTAAGTGTCGGGTCTCGCATGGATACTCTGTGTGGATAAACACATAGTTTTCTAGTTGTGTATTTTAGGGTATGGAGACCTAGGTTTTATGCATAACCTTGAAGGTATGTTAAGAGACAAATCGTAGTGTTAATGGTTATTGTTAGATGTGGATCATGAGCATATGCTTGATTATGAACTATGTTATCGCTCTCATGGGAACGAATCTCCGCGTGACAACATATTAATCCTCTTCTTCTCCTTTGATGCTTGAGTGCTTGGATCTAGGGTTGAAGGTGGATATGAAATACCCACTACAATAATTTTGAGATTTCTCTGATGACAAGTAATAGGCAGGTACGAGTAATCACCTCTCTACTCACCAAGATGCATATTGACTATGAACGATGATCATAAACCACTATGAAATGGGCAAATAAAAACATGTTGTTGGTGAATAAAATAGACGAGTAATTAAAAAAATTTACTTGCCAGTTTTCCAAGTAGTAGATCAAGTATTGTACTTGGTTATGTATGGATGATGAGTAGTAAAAAGAGCATGAAAGAAAATTTTTCAAATTGTAATGTGGCGAGAAATACAAATTTACTCGCCGAGCTTCTAGATGGTGGATATGATGTTCTTGAGGGGTCAATGAAAGTGAGGAGAAAAGAATATGAGAAAAACTCGTGACTTTCAAATTGATGACTAATCAAGATAGGCGAGTAATTGAAACTTTACTCGCTGAGCAATTTGTTGGTAGATTTGACTTTCTTTGCTCACTAGAAACTTGGTGGGTAAATGTTTTCATAGAAATTCAAAAAAAATGGAAGGGTGAGTAAAATGTCTATAAAATGAGAAAAAGGAGCAAACAAAATCACTCCTAAGTCTACCTAGCAACGGTGCCAAAAAAATGTTGGACCCTTTATTTACCTCCCTTCTATGGGGTTATAGAGGCTTACAATGGGGTTTGAGGCTTACTAAGGTTGTCAAGCTTGGCATTGGATCTAATGGTGGAATAAAGCCTAGATTTGGGTGTTGTTTATTCATGCTTACACATATTATGAGTCCCATTGGTGTTTAGCATCTCATATGAGAAGTTGAATGTTATCGACAAATGACATTACATTCTATAATTTTTTTAGAACAAATGCATTTGAGAGTTTTCTTTTTTTATTCTTGCTAAATTTGAGAGTTGTTTTGTTTTGATTCTAGATAGAGTTAATCCCGATTTTCTTGGTTCTTCAGCATGTCATAAAAGTTCTTAAAATATGAAAATGCTCATTAGTTTAAAGATGATGCTCAATTGTAAGAGAGAATTTTCTTGTGTGTTTGATGACTTGAATTTTCATACAATTTATGACTAATGCTAGGTAACTACGACACTCATGTTTCTTAAAATCAACTTATCATGTATAATTTTGATTCATATGTATTGGCCTAATCCTAAATCCAATGAATTTAGAGTTCATAAGAGAGAGCTTGTGAAATTAAATTTTTTGGGTGATTTTTTCAACTTAATGACAATGATTTATCAGCTCAAAATTCAACCTACTAGGTAGAAATGCTTTGGCCCTACACTTTTTTTGAGGCATTCTAAATGAGATAAAAAATCTCTATAGAAGCATACTTCACATACATTATAGTCAAGTGTTAAAATATAGGTAAGGTAGCTTCATTGACATTCACAAAGATAGTCTCCTTGATCCTTGGATAATACTACAGTAAAGCATATTATAATAGTTGAACATGCTTTCCCTAAACCAATATATTTCTAGTCCAATCCCTTAGCTCCACATGGCATCTACTAGGTAGATAAGGGCACATTCTGTTAGGGTTGTGCCATCAATAACTATAAATAGATCAGTTCATATCATGTTGTTATCAACAAGTTCAGTAACTGTTCATCAGAAGTATTCATTCTTTTTCTTCTCCTCTCTATTCCACCATAGGCGTAGACTGATCATTAATAAGCTATCATGATTACAACTTGTGTAAGAGTTGAATTTATAGCAAAATTAGATGCGTTATTATTATAGTGCAATTAGAGTACACAGGGGATGTATTTTTCATTGTCTAGCAATACGTACTGCATTCGACAATTCGACACATGACTTGTCTTGTTGTACTATTTCTATTATTTGTGCTATTATGATATGAGTTCTGATAATTGGCAATGAAGTGATCTTTATCTATCATTCATATTTTGCACTTGTGAATGATAGTAAAACTATGTTTATGATAGTATCAAAATAGATTTGTTATTACATTAACTATTGTTTTTGTTGTTGACTATTGAACTATCGGTATCAAACAGTCATTTGAACTATCGTTGTCGAATAATTATTCGACTAATAGACAACTTATTTTCCAACAAGGCTACCTTTCACCTTTTTGGAACTATTAGATTTTGAGTATGCAATTTTTGTTTGGATGAAATCGTTTGACTTTTTATGTGCAATTAGGCCCTCAATAAACCATTACATACATTGTTTGAGTTGATATCTTTAAAAGTAACATATAATAAATATGACACATCTTTTTTATGGCAACTTTGAGAGAGAGAGAGAGAGAGAGAGAGAGAGAGAGAGAGAGAGAGAGAGAGAGAGAGAGAGAGAGAGAGAGAGAGAGAGAGAGAGAGGCCTGCACTGACTATGTGGTCAGATTTATTAAAGTTATGTCTTTAATCTATCCTTGAAGCATATAAGTTGCATGCTCAACTTGGATCAAGCAAATGAAATTTGACAGAGATCTCCATTCCTTGAGAATTTATATGTGGGGGCGCTTACATGGAACCTTTTGTAGGTTTGCCACAAAGTAGTAAGCTATTCTGATCATAAGGCTTAGAGCTTATTTGTCATTGCATGATGAGTTTGAGCAACAAATCACTTTAAAACAAAAACTTTAATCATATTTTGATATTTGAATTATTATTTCATTTTGAGGCAAAGGTTGCCATGATCTCAAAGATCACCTTGTTTTTATTGGCAAAAGGTGTGGCAAAAAAAAATTTCAACCATAAAGTCAAACAATTCTAGAAATTCAATCCTTTATCCTTGTAAAAGGGATTTTTTAATTTTTTTAATGACAATCCTAACAGTGTGCCCTAGATTTGTGAAGTGCATTCAGTTGTGGAAAAGAGCCATCATGGCTTGAGGTCATAAAGATGTTAAAGGGCTCCCATAAAAGTGATCATATTAAAGCTTCATGAATTTTAAAACTTCACATGAAAGAGGCATTCATCACATGAGAGTCACACATGGTCCCCACTTGAGAGAGAGAGAGAGAGAGAGAGAGAGAGAGAGAGAGAGAGAGAGAGAGAGAGAGAGAGAGAGAGAAGTCACATGTGGTTCCCCACTATTTAGAGAGAGACAGAGAGAGGTCCCCACACTTGGAAAAAGATACAGGTCACATATGGTTCCCCACTCTTTAGAGAGAAAAAGATGAAGTGGATCATAGATGGTCCCCAATGAGAGAGAGAGAGAGAGAGAGAGAGAGAGAGAGAGAGGAGTGTGACCTTGCAAAGAGACAGATTAAATCTAACTTGAAATTTTGGGTAGTATCACCCATCCTTTACATAAATGAAGGAATGTTCCATTGACATTGGGTCATCCTCACCACAAAAATAGCTTAGCCCCTTTTGAATTTTCTAGTGACCTCTCCATTGGGTCATAACGCACCATTTTCATGGCTGGACGACCCAATGGAAAGGTCACTCTAAATTCCATTCCATTTCCTCTATCTAATTCTAATTGGAACGATTACAACTTTTTGAAATTCAACTGAATGAATGAAACTTAAACACAATGATCCAAAAGATCCAAGAGCTTTGCCATGGGCTTTGAAAAGTGAATAAGTTTTGCAAATTATCAAGAATTAAACAAAAATGCATTTTCAGCTTGCAATTTGGAATGACTCAATAAAAATGCATTTTTCAACTCAAACATTAAAAGAATCGTGAGTATAGCTTACCACTATCCCACAAAGCTACACCCTCCTTGAAAAGCAAAACAAGATCAAAAAACTATTTGAGCTTGGTAGCTGGATGGCTTGGTTGGCTTGAAATCAGAAAGAGTAGGAGAACCTGCTCCACATGCAACTACTGATATTATTATACTACACTTCTCAAATATTTAGAGCTGCAAGTTCCTCCATATATATATATTTCATTTTTGAGCTGCATGCAAGCTTTCATCT
The DNA here is from genome assembly GCA_029204225.1 of Diphasiastrum complanatum. Taxonomy (NCBI): domain Eukaryota; kingdom Viridiplantae; phylum Streptophyta; class Lycopodiopsida; order Lycopodiales; family Lycopodiaceae; genus Diphasiastrum; species Diphasiastrum complanatum. The sequence continues at coordinate 5,057 of MU834145.1, read as the reverse complement.
ACTCTTTTTTGCCTTTCTGAACCAAAAACCAAAGAAATAAGACAATAGATTGTAGTGTGCATGCTTAAACTTTATTGTGATTCTAATCAATGCATTCTGGTGGTGGAGTGGGATATCTAGCAGCATCAGCACAATAGTCATAGATAAGGTAATTGCTTTTGATCCACTCTAACTTGCTCTTCTGACTAGGACTCATCTTTTGATACTTTTTCTCATTCCACCAGTTGTGTGTAGATGCTGACTCGCAGTCTGAACTCGCCCACGATGATGTCTCACAAGCATCTGGAACAAAGTTCTGATAAGTAGCAATGAATGGAGCTTGCGTCCAGTCAATCTTCACAAGACCCCCTCTCGTTGCCCACTGATCTCCATTCCAAATGCTTGAAAATACGCCCATGGGCTGTTGGGATGGGAAGGCAACTCCTTTTTTCTCATAGTTCTCAAAGGACCGGATGGGTATATTATCAACTAAGAATCTGCATCAATAAAGCATACAAAGAAGTCCGATCACACACAACTAATACTCAATTACTTGTAGTTGAATGTCGATTCTTTCAAGCTTAAGATCGTGCAGGCATGCTCAATTTTGTCAGTGTAACTTAAATGTTTCGCAACCAATTAGAGGTGACACGATTAAGAAGCTCAAAGTTTTCCTTACAGAATCTGATGCTGATTCCAAAAGAACGAGTACGTATGGAAGTCTGTAGTCGGATCGAACCAAAGAGACATTCTCTGCTCGCGGTTACCAATACCATTTGTGAACACATTTGTTTGCAATATGTAACTCTCTCCGGGTACGTTTCCTAAAAACTCAAAATCTAGCTCGTCTCTGTTTGCACTCTGAGAGGACATCTGCAGAAAAGCAACAAACCTTTGATAAGCCTCATCAAACAACGTACAAATGCACACTGTATAATTCATATACTTAAAGGCAGTGTTGTCTACGAAGAGAGATGAACATGCAGCCAAGGCTTCTATATGGTCCTGTAGAAGCCTACGTAGTAAGCTGTGACCGTCCCAGCTGAATTGCCAGGTATCAATTTGATCTGCATGCTGATGTATCCAAACATGTATTGACCTTTAGAAGCAAATCCCGATCCTGTTCTTTCCTCCAAAAACAAACATCATGTCAGTATTCAGTTATTCATATATATTCCTTGAACAAGGTATGAAGATGTGCATGAAGAGGAGAAAAGGTATTCACAAATCTAAGCTAAATACAATCAATTTACCCGAAGAATTATCGAGACGGAGCTCCAGAGTGCGGCCTCCATCTAAGCTTACAACATGACTGGGTGACCAAGTAACATAAAGATATTGTTCAAAAATTTTGTACGTTGCAGCATAATCTGCTTTTGTTACCTTCCCAATCACTGCAACTAAACATATAGCAAACCAGGCAATATTTCTTCTCGGCATTTTGGTGGGTTTCCTGTGCTCGTGGTGTCTCAACTTTAGCAGGATTAATCAGAGAGGCATATCACATACGAGTATTCTAAGACAGCTATTATATCAGCATGAGGGGAAAACATTCAGACTATTGCCTAATTATTCCTATTCTACAAGCCTCCGCATTATAAAGCTGATGATGAAAACTGGAGACTCAAAAGGCAGGTCAGAGACAGCTGATTGCCACACATAAGATTGAGTGGGCAGTCCTCACAAAGTGTGCTGCTATTTATTCACAGAATATGAGAATTTGGGATGGAGGGAATGATCACGAACATGACCCACCTAGAACTGAGACAGGAGCACACGGGGGCGGTGAACTGCTCTCCCTAGTCTCTCTCCGATCTCCTACAGTTGGCAGTAGCAACTGAGATCAAGCTGTATATGCTTTGCTCTGAGAATGGATGGATGATCAGAAAAGAGTGTGTGTTTCATGGTTTTTGAGCTGGGCTTCTGCAATTCACGAGACCTGAGCTGCTTGCTCATAGATAGACCCATATGGATAAAGTCATGCCCCAAGCACTTTATGTTGGGAAGGACCATTCCCCAAGGACTTAGAGAACACATGTTACACAATGGAATGGGCTGGACCATTATGGTGGGCCTCCTTGGGCCAATGAACCCATGAGTGCACAACCCATTCCATGACGTTAATAGCAACTAAGAAGCATCATAGTTCTGGAACCACGGTTACGGAACACGAACGCGAACTAAACGATAGTTTCAAAACCATTGTCCCGGAACAGGAACTGAACTTTGAAATTTTTTTGCAGAACGATTAAAAAACTTTTCTTTTAGCGATCTGACATGTGCTACCTGCTACATGCAGATCCCTCATGCATCAACAACAGGCCACAGTGGCAGATCGCAGATGCAACACCAACATTGGGAGTTCGAACCTATCAGGAAAGGAGAAAAGGAAAGTGGCTTTCCAAAAGAGGGCTTTTGTGTACTTTCAGTGGTTCCGGATGCATGGTTCCATGGTCAGGAACGCATCAATTTTGGAACGACATTTCCGGAACCACGAAGGTCCGAAACGATGTTCCGAGGCTTCTTAGAATAGCAGGTTAATTTTATATAGAGGTGAGTCCACCTCCGAATATCTTCTTTTTGTGCATTATTGTTGCACCTTGCGATATCTGTGTTTTGTGCATTATTTTTGTGTGTGCATTTGAACAACATCTCATTGGCATCTTATTGAGATGAAATTGCAAGAGAGGAACTAGAAGGACAGTACTTCTTGGTGTTATCAACTCATGGGATCATGTAGATTCAAACTTGGGTGGGCAACGAGCCCATCAATTCAAGCAGAACAACTCACCACGTCTTGGAACATTAAAAGGACGTATTGGATGCTAAATGGTATAATGGATTGTCCATTCTTTTCATCGATGATGCATGGATTATCTGTTTTGTTAACTAGGCTATTGTAAGATAGTCTCTCTTTTGGCATAATCAACCATGCATGTCATTATTGTTCACACAAAAAGTTTATAACCCATGGTAAAGCTTTTGGTCAAAATTTTCAAGATAAAATGAAATTCATTCCACAATGGAAAAGTCCTTTTCATAAAATTCACCTCCTCAAGTAAGCATAGCATTTCATAATAGAACTTTCACATGTCCATATATATTTGTTTACAATTGTTAAACCTTTGACCAATTCAAAAAATTGATTTATCTAGAGAATGATGCCCAAATTCTTTTCACTACTCATCTCACAATTGTGCTAGGTAAGACCAAGAAGAATATGCACTCATTGGCATGCATAGAGTGTATGTGCACCTCTGAATGCATATAAAGATCTTGAACCAACACCTTTGAAATAGTTGCCCTCCTTGCGCCACTTTAAAATCAAGAACCATAGCTTTCCAGCAAAATCCCAATGTGAAATTTGTCCTCTTTTCTTTTTGAAAAGCCCCTCTTGTTGATGGATGCTTCAATACCCAAAAAGCTTTGAGATATTTATGGGCTATCCATGTTCCATTTTCATTCTTATCATTATGACGAATCACAAAGCTAATTGAGGATATTAGTCTCATTGGCATTGCCTTGGCTCCAATAGTGGCACTTCTTGGTTTGACTATGCAACAAGCAGCAAGGCATAGCAAGTGCCAGAGGTTTATTAATTCGTGCTCATTTGAAATGAATTGGGTTATTTTTTTAGAGATTTTAATCATTACTAATTATGTTTAACCACAGCTCAACATAATCTGCCAATAACCATGGGCGTTGTCCAAGTTTTCACCTAAGTGGGTCATCTTGGAAAACTTAAATGTCCAAGAGCAATAGTTGCCAACCAATAATATGAGTGCAACCTGCGCAATGGAAATGTCAAATCCTACAAACATTGAGCTTTATTTTCTAGGTTTAACAATCTATGTTGGAGAGTTGTGATTGGGCAAGATAATAATCAAAGACAACAAAATAAAAGTATTTTTGGAACGAGCCCTTTTAGAGTTAAGACTTTGTAATAGAAGCAAAACCGGATCAAAGTTCTACTTGTGACTTACCTAGATAATTTCATGTTGGATAAATTTTACTTGTCATCTGGTTGAGGATGTCACTTAACCTCTAGATTTCATGACTTGTGGAATTTTTGACTCATCTCTCAAAACAAGTTTTGAAGTAAAAACGTTGTTAGTGCATAATAAAGATCATGAACCAAAAAGTGCAAGTAGTCAATCTTCTAATATTTGCAAGATTTAATACTCAGGCTAAAGAAAATTCCTCAAGTACTTAGACAAAGTGGGCAAAGGGTAGCTCCCCTTTATAACTATTCATTTGCCTCATAAATATCTTTTCCTAGAATGTCAATGGTTTGAATGCCTCTTTTAAAAGCTACATGCTTGTTGTTAATGGATGTATTCTTTTCTTGAATCCAATTTTTAATCTAGATCCATTGACTTAATGAGATATATCAAATAAGCCAAAGAAGGCCAATCACCACATGTCTGTCCAAAAGTCAACTTTAATCAATTCCTACGGTGAGAATGCAACACCTAACATTGCCAATTGGCATTGTTATGGTGCCACTCCTGGCGCTACTGTAACTGATTTGATGATGATAGCCATGATCTGCCTTGTAAATAGTGTACACACACACACACACACACACACACACACCACACACACACAAACACACACACACACAATCATTGGGGTGAAGCGGGATGTGGAAGGGCAACTGATGGCTTCGAGGTGAGTGATGACACTACTACAATGTGATCCAAGTCGGGCAATTAAAAAAGCTGTTTGTTAGCTCTTTGATCAGTAACCATGGCCCAGTCATAAATAACGTTTTAGGGCGTCGTCTCTAATGGTCACCATTACCATAATGAGCTTGAGGATGTGTTGGGGGGTGATGGGAGCTGACAATGAGTGTGGCTTAGCTGAGGTCGTGCTAAATTTGGAGGCTATAGTTCATTTGTAATTTTGAGTTTTAAGAGATCTTGGAGCCTTTTCTTTGAGAGCTTTCTTGATAATCAAAAAAAGACGGATCATGTGCACTAAAATCACATGGAGAGCTATGTATCATGCTCTAGAATTAAGGGGGGGGCCCCATATCTTAGTAACTGATCAATAATCATGAATAAAGATACCTTACT